>LZPO01034863.1:397101-413766 GCA_001675575.1 Neotoma lepida
TAGCCCTGATTGACCTGGAGCTCACTATATAGACCAGGTTGTCTTTGAACTCAGTGAGATCGGCCTACTTCTGCCTCCTGAATGCTGGGATTAAAGGCAAGTGCCACCACACCTGGCCAAATACAGCTTTAATATGTAACATATTCATATATAAAGTGTCAAAGCCATTTGAAGTCACTGCCACAGTAAAACAAAAACAAAAAGCAAAACCTGGTCAATCAATTCTGCATGACTAGATATTAAGTATCANTTCTGTCAAAAAATTATGGAGAAATATAATTTTATTTCAGTTTTGAAATCCTTTGCTCTTTCTGTGCCTCAGACTACTGTTTCTATACCAGGAGATTTTATTACATGAAGTAGCTTAGGGCAAAGTTCTTTCATTAAAAATACTTGATAAATACACCAGGGTGTGGTAGTATGGATGACATGAGCTTCTGAGTGTAAATTAAGAGATTTTATCCCATGGATGCACAGAGTCTAGTGATTTACTTACTAGCTTCCAAATCACAGTCCAAATCGTATCTAAGCTTTCCAAAATGTTTCAAATATAATTCGCTGGCAATGAACAGAGGCTGTAGCCAGTGCAGACACCAAGAGAAGCCTGCATGAAGCAGCGGTGAACACCTGGGGGAATCACTTCACTTTTGTGGTTATANTGTTTTTATTTCCTTATGAAAACAGTATCAGAAAACAAGATCTGAATTTACCCCTAGTTTTATGTCTCTATCCCTGGAAGGTAGGAGAGGTACTCACGCCTTTTCTTTTCCACTGTACATGTACTGGACAGGACTCAGTTTAGGCTATCCCGTGGGTTCCACAGCTACATCCACACAGCAGCCTAATCCACTGTGCCATCCATTCTGCTCTCCTGCTTCTGCTTTAACCTGACATAGCACTCAGACTCCCTGCACAGTGCCATTGGCCCTGTCTTCCCACACTTGCACTGTAGGGAGGGTTATAAATAAATCCGATGTTCATACAGCAACACCATGCCCCAGTCTGCACATTTTCTTGGCCTAATTGCTCAGGGAAAGCCAGTGTTCTAGTGTAAGCCTCGTTCTGTGTACATGGTAATTATATGCTAATGCCTTTTGAAATTAATTCAGTAACCCCCACATAAGAATTGAAAGAAAGGGTAAAGGAGCTGAGATTTAATCACACTGTCTTCTGGGAGCTTAACAGAAAATTTCTTTTACACGTGAATTGTGCCATCGACCCACAGAACTCTCCGACTCTTCTACTACAACAATGCAATCGCACACCAACAATACTGCGGTGACCACAGGCCCCAAATCAGTCACACACAAGGCTCTGGGAGAAAAGCAGAGTTTCTGACTTAAAAGAAGTCAGGATATGTTTTTGATAATTCTTTTACTTCTTAGTTTGACTTCAGAGTCTCAAGCAAGTGAATCAACTATAAATCTTAGGAGTTAGTGAGCAAAGGAGTAANGTAACAGTCATGGCNGAGTAATGATGAGACGATGAGCTAGTAGTAGAACTATGAAAATACGCAAGACACACAACTGTACCCGATTCAGAGCTGGGGCTATGAAAATAACCATATTTTGGATGAGAGTTAACAAATGCCCATGGTTTGCTCCATTTCTTAGAAGCCCATTTGCACAATACAGTGTTCCCAGTTATCTAATGCTCTGCAATGTCCACGTGCGTGCTAGCTTTTAGCTTTCCTGGTATACATCATTAAATCGATTTCCTATTCTCAGCTAGCAAGCACATTCCAGTTCTTCATATATTAAAGGGAAATGACTGCATTTTTTTCCTGAGCTATAAAAAGAAACCAGGGAATATTTTCCCTTATCAGTTTATTTTCTGTCATCCTTGACCTAAAGTCAAAACTGTTACAAGAGAAGATGGATTACAGTTGTCTAAGATCTGGGTGTTTGTTAAGGTGCTGCATGAAATTATTAAGGAATAAGACACTGCTCTGACATGACTTCAGGACACTAGTATGAATATAAACAGACTAAAAAGACAGAAATACACATGTACAGAATGATAGTTTTTGAGCCGATCAGCTCAAGTATGCCAGAGACTGTGGCAACACCAAGCCTACCATATTCATCACTAACTTCCCCAAAGGAAGGGTTGCCCCGAGGTTAATCCTGCCTAACCACAGCACAGCTAGCTCTGTGAGAACAAGACTCAGTTCATGCAGTACCTGCTACAGGACAGCGCCATTTAAGGGTCTGATGCAAGCAATACCGACTATAAACCCAAAGAGGCTGTGAGCAAAGCAGCAATAGTTAACAACAAGAACAATGATGTAGCAATAATTAGAGCAAATAATTAAGCAATAATATGAGCAAACTGCAGCTCTCTCAAAATGATCAAGACAAAGGAAATTTTATTCAATTCAGGGAGAGGCCATAAAAATAAGTATATATATTTTGGGCTTATTTTTAGGTGTTTCAGGAAGATATTTGTTAAATGATTTGAAATAGCTCAGGCTGAAGAGAGATGGCATGTGACAATAAAATCTGTGTCCCAACATATTTTTATTTGCTGCCATTTGGCAGAAACTAGAGCATCTTTGGGGAGGGTAAAAAGGAGTTGACANTGTCATGTAGAATCTACTTGATCTCTGTGTCTGTAACTGAATATCTGACTGGATATAACAAAAAGACCAGATTCAGAAGGCTAGAGAAGGANAAGGAGAGGNACAAGGTAAATTATATTATTCTTTTTTGCCCCGTGCCTGGCAAACACCTGAAGTTTCTATGCATGAAGGAAGAAATAGGATTAATTAGCAGTTAACTCTTTGCTATGCTGCTGCATTATGACGACATCAGAAGACACATGGACTTGTCCTCCATTCTTAGTTTTTGGCACAGAGGTAATCCTTTTGTAGTTTTCTAGTTGATNGGTGAGCTAGGTTCATCTTCTGTTCTAGTATCTGGTCTCTGACTCCCAATCCTGATTTCTGTTCTAATGAGGGATGGAATCAAGGCTCGGGNACACTTACAAGTGCTCTACCACTGAGCTACACCTGTACTCTAATTTTTTGTTTGGTTTTTGTTTATCAAGATAGGGTTTCACTATGTAGCCCTGGCTGTCCTGGAGCCCATGCTGTAGACCAGGCTGGCCTGGAACTCACAGAGATCCACCTGCCTCTGTCTCCCAAGTGCTGGGACTGGATTAAAGGTGTGTGCCACGACCGCCTGGCTGAAGTTACTCTTCTTTTTAATTCATGTGTACAAGTGTTTCGCTTTCTTATATGTCTGTGTACCATCTTCATGTCTGATGCCTGTTGAGGCCAGAAGAAGATGTCAGAGTTACAGACTGTTATGAGCCACCATGTATGTTCTGGAAAATCAAATGTGGGTCCTCTGGAAGGGCAGCCAGTGTTCCTAACTACTGAGCAATCTGCCCAGCNCCATGAGGTGACTCTTAATGGGCTCCTGGTGGGGCTGGACATCAGCAGGATAAAGCAGTGATTAAAAGTGTTAAACCTACAGCCCATCCCACATGATCTAGNAAGAACAAAGGGCTAGAGACTGAGTGTATGTAATGAAGCCACTATAAAAATCCCATGAGCTGGTGTGTTCATCATTCATGCTGTAGTCCCAGTACTTGTGAGGCTGCGGTGGGACTCTCATACAAGCACACAAAACCCATTAATGAACAATGGGATTGGGAGTTCCTAAGCTGCTGACCTTGTGAGAGTACCTGGAGGGTGGCACAACCAGAGACAGCATGGATGCTCTCCTGAATGTCCCATCTGCACCCTGTCTTTTCCATTGTGCTGCGTATGTATGTCCTCTGTAGTGTTCTGTAGTGTTCATAGGTGGGTGCACACTGAACAAACTGTTTCCCTGTGTTCTAGGAGTTGCTCTAACAAATTAATCAAACCCAAAACTGGCAGTATTAGGAACTTAAATGTGTGGCTTGGCAGGCATAAGTACAGGTCATAACCTGGGGCCTGTGAGTGATACCTGAAGTGAAGGGTAAGTAATGTGTGTCCTGTTGAGCTAGATGCTGTCTCCGTGTAAATAGGTACCAGATTGGAATAAANTTAGGATGGTATCCATCCAAGAGCTGCACGTGGTTTAGGAAACCCTGCTATTTATCTGGGGTTAGCTGGTGTTGCACTGACTCTATGGAAGACGAAAACCTGTTGGTCTCTTGCGTGCACTATGCTGAGCACGCTGGAATGCAATTGTATTAGCTGTCAAAAGCATTGGTGGGGGTGGGGGAGTGGTAGAGAGAGAGGGAGAGAGGGAAGGAAGTCAGAATCTATTAAAGTACCACAGGGAACACAGTGACATCAGTGTTCACAGCGTGACTCTTGGAGTCTGCCAAGCCTAAGTTCTTTTTTTGTTAAACATTTTTATTTATTTTTATGTGTAGGAATATTTTGCCTGAACATATGGATGTGAACTACATATGTGCCTGGTGCCTATGGAGGTCAGAAGAGGGTGTCAGATCTGGAACTGGAGTTACAGACGGCCCCCGTGTGGGGGCTAGGAACAGAACCTAGGTTCTCTGTAAGAGTAGCAAATGCTCTTAACTTCCGAGTCACTGTTCTAGCCCTTAAGCTTGAGTTCTTATCCAAGTTTAGACACTTATTTCTATAATACAGAGCATTTACAATCCAGTTTTGTTATACATAAAATGAGAGGAATAACTTCTATCCAAGGCTCTGAAGAACAAAGACAAATATGTGCCATGCACGGACTTGGTAGTANCAGTAACTCACTGAGCTAGCTCCATTTTCACCTCTGTTTACCTCCATCACTTCAGTCTCTTCCCAAGGTGGGNTCTAAACAGGAGCTAAAGGAAATACACTTGAAGCATGGATTATAGTAGTTAATATATTCTGTCAAATTTCATCTTTACTTATTTAGTAATTCTACCAGTCAGTGCTAAGCCCTAGTGTNGGTTCTCTTTGTGACACTGAGTTACAGAAGAAAAAAGAAGGGCACACTCCCAGGACTGGCTCCTCANCAGGAAAAGGTATCAGGTGGAGAGAAGCAGGGAGATGCTAAAGTCTCCTTGCTTTGGCTGCAGATGTATAAGGCATGTTCTAAGTCTGAAGGGGAAACCATCCACACAAGCTCGGAGGCCGCTACTTCACAGACAGTGTGATGCCAGGGCCCTGTGACTGGCCTCCCCCAAAAGCCACATGCTGGAGCTTGTTTCCCAAGAGGCCTTAGCAGTGGGCAAACACAATCAAGAAGTTAGAAAAGGAAAACAGCTGGCTATGTCTAGGACCAAGAATGTATTATCTGTTACTTATTATACTTTGCAGTTTGTAATACAAAGGCCTCTTTTATATCTGTTTTTTTTTTCAATCTCTTTTCTCTAAACTGGAAGCTAGTTGAATGAAGGAACTATAAGTGTTCGTTTCCTTCTGTCCTTATGGATACTGGGAAAATGTTAGCTGAATGAATGAAGAAAACAAATATTAAACTCCTATAAATTTAAAACAAATGCACCGGATTTAATGANATAATCCAGATGGTAATTACCTGAGGACCTGTCTACTTCCTGCTTTCTATCTCTAAGTAAGNAAGCTATGTGACCTTAACTTGTTACAAATGTGACAGACATTAGCTATTCCCAACATAAATTCCACAGACTTTTGTATCGTGGTTTATTTTGCTTTCCCTTTGACAGGGTCTCAGATGGCTCAAGGTCACCATGTAGCAGAAGCTGGTCTTGAACTCCTTGAACACCATGCCCAGCTGTCTACAGACTTTGTTAACTCTAACTCATTCATAAAAGAATCCAAGTTGGCTTTGCTGTATGCTACCCTCAATACCTAGTCCGTGCACCAAAGGACAAGCTGACAGCGAATGGCTCTCACCTCTAGCAGTTCATCTCCAATCCNCATCCGTCCATCTGCAGCAGCAGGTCCCTCTGGGTTGATCCCCACCACAAATATGCTCATCCGTGACCTGTCTTTATTGCCAGCGAGACTGAGTCCCAGTCCACTCTTATCTTTTTCCAGCTCGATAATGTGTAACTCTCCAGGCAGGTCTGCATATCTTTGCCTGATCTTTTCTATATTAGAAATGAAAAAAAAAATAGAACATGAGTCTGTATTATAGAGAGGTCAGCATTCTCCTATACTTAGTGTGGTTCATCTACCGTGCTCTCTTAGAATCACTGAAGGTTTTCATGGCCTTGTGGGTAAGCTATAGCTAGTGATTATTTTTATCCCCACATAAGTTTAGACTGCCCACCGAACTTCTCACTTCTGGCTCCTATTAGCTTAGCCTTTCATGGACTGTTTTTCCTTCAGATAGTTACCAAAATATGGAGAAATAATGGCCCCAAGCCTCCACCTTGCCAAGAAGATTTAGAAAATATACTAACAGTGAAGTATGAACAAAGTACTTGATTTTAGAGATAAAATANTGAACCAAACAGTTATTGTTCCTACTCTCATGGACCTAAGATTTTGTCAGAAAGAAAATCAACAATTTATTATATTTAAAATATAGTTATTTAAAAATATTTGTTTGTCACACTAGGGATTGAACCCAAGGTCATGTGTGTGATTGGCAAGAGGTTTTCGATTTGCCCATAGCCCATACCCTAAAATATACTCTTGAAAATATAGAAACAACATAAAGTAAAATTGGATCAAGTAAAAGGAAGGGTAATTAAGGATATCCGTTTAGCTATCAGATCGAAAAACAATCCACAAACGCCCACACGCCCATCTGTTATGCCCTGGTCGAAAGATCCCCGAAAAGACCACCTGAGACACAAACTCTCCGAAATGCAAAAGCAAGGTTTATTGCAAACAGTACAAGCCGCAGGAGGGACCACATCAAGCACACCGGCGCAGCGGAGGCCAGAGGAGGTACCCGGCCCTCTGTAAGCTCAGTTTTTAAGGGCAAAAACCACAGTTATTAAGGGCAAAAACCACAGTTATTAAGGGCAAAAACCACAGTTACATCAGTTAGGGGTGTCCAGTATGGGTACAATTCTGATTGGTTCGGGACTAGCGGCTTTCCAAAGTTCTGCTATCTTAGCTTTGCGATTTGGTGGGTTGTTCATCAAACTTTTTATGGGCTANCTCCTGTTTTGGGACATTCGGTGATTAATCAGGCGCTACTAGATGGCCCTCAAACATCCTGACTTTGTACTTTTGAGTTCCTGTAACCTATGTTAGCAGTTCTGGGAATTCGAAACTTAGGCCTGTTTCAAGCTAGGGTTAGGGGCTTGCTTAAAATAGAGGAGCTTTGGCTCTTCACCGTCAATCAGTGCAATGTTTTATCTCTACGGGGTTCTACTTCTCCTTCATGGTATTGAAGGTCCTAATAGTCACAGTTTATATGTGTTTATCAGTTCTATCTTTCCATCTTCTATCTCACCTGTGTGCTGGCTAGTTTTTGTCAGCATGACACCTGATAGCATCAACTGGNAACAGGGAACCTTGATTGAGAGAACGGTCCCATCAGACTAGCAAGTCTGTGGTGCATTTTCTTGACTGATGATTGATGAAGGCAGGCCAGCCCAGGAGTGTGATGCCAGCNCCAGGCAGGTGATCTTGGGTTGTATAAGAAAGCAGGCTGCTTAAGCTTTGAGGAGCAAGCCAGTAATCAGTGTTCCTGCATGACTTCTGCTTCAGTTCCTACCCTGGCTTTCATTCATGATGGACTGTGAACTATTCGCCGAAATAAATAAGCCCTTTCCTCCCCAAGTTGCTTTTGGTCAGTGTTTTATCACAGCAACAGAAAGCAAGCTAGGGAGCCTTGTCACCTCTACTCTGAGGTCTAAACTACCTAGCTCAGCTCCTGGTTGGGCCATTTTTCACTTCCGCTGGCTCCAAACAACAAAACCACCACTAGTATATCAATAGGGGACAATACTGCTCAAAACTGGTCCCACACGGTGCCAGCTCAGGAAATAAATTACAGAAGTAAAAAGGGAAAATAAGCGCAGACAGGTTTGTTTAGATGAGAATGGCTACAGATCACTGTGGTATGAATTACATGCTGGCAGATGCAAACATGCATATGACAAAGCTGGATGTGACAGAAAAATGCTTTTAAGGCCCAGCATGCCCGAAGCTGAGGCAGGGGGATCTTCAGTACAATGCCAGCCTAGGCTACATATCAAGGCCCTGTCTCAAAAAACAAAACAGAAAACACAAACAAACAAACAGTCAAGATGTATAATATATATGTGTGTGTCATTTTTAGGGCTGAAGAGATAGCTTATTGAACCTGGGGATCACTGATTGATAAGGCTGGATGGCCAGTGACTCCAGAGCTCATCTTGTCTCTGCCCCAGTACTGGGGTTTCAGACCTGCTTCTGGGCTGGAGATCCCAACTCAGGTCCTCATGCTTCCACAGAGAGCACCGCTCCTAAGCACCCATGCCCCCTCACCCCTGGTCTGGATGTCCTATCAGTTTTTGAGGCTGGTATAATTTTATTTTGCTGCTTCTGTTCTTTATTGAGGCAGGATTTCATGTAGGCTACCCTGGCTTCACACTCAGTATGTAGCTGAGGATGACCTTGAACTTCTGGCCCTCCTGCCCAATCTCCCAAATGACAGGAGTGACGGGTACAACACTCATGCCTGNCATACTCTGATTTCTCCCTCCCCTAACAGACAAGAGATTCAGCAAGGAAAAAAAGATGGCTCTCTTATGAAACTTGTTATGTAATCGCCAGTTTGTGGTTTAGATCTGAAATGTCCTCATAGCTTCTGCATAAAGACTTGGTTCTGTAATGGGGCTGGGCCAGGGCCTGGGGACTGAGCGGATCATAATGGCTTCGACTGATCAGTGAAATAATCCATTATGGATTCATAGTTTAAGAGACTTTGGGGAAAGGGGGTTTGTTATAAAAGCAAACTCTCTACTTCCTAGATACCATGAAACAATTTAATATGATTCAAGCTAAGAACACACTTGGAAGACAGATAAATCCCAGGAATCTAAACAGTCAAAAATCAGGACATCTTTTGTGGAANATCAAAATCACCATGGCAGTAGCCTAAAGGACAAAGCTCAAAGGTGATGTTAATAGATAGAGATAGCTATGCATTTTTAAGATTAAAAACAAAGGAGCCGTGTTGGCACATACCTTTTTTAACCCAAGAAGTTGGGAGGCAAAGGCAAGTGATCTCCAGGTTGGGGGCCAGCCAGGTCTACATAATGAGTTCCAGAACAACCAGGGCTACACAGAGAAACCCTGTCTCGAAAAACCAATAAATANATAAACAAACAAATAGCTGGTAAAACAGGATACTTTCTGACATTATATCCACAGGTAGAAAAAAAATAACAAAGAGAAGATGTTTTAATCCATCAAAGAATTAATAAATATAAATTTTACAAATAAAGCAGNAAAAGGCATCCAGCTTCAACACATAAGCTCAAAAGGCTCAGGGANGTGAGGCAATGGTCAAGTTTACTAGCAAGTTTAGAACTGCAAATTAAGTGGACTCCCCAGGGCAGGGTCTGTAGACCAAGAGTGCANCCTATTATCATGAGGCCCTGAGTCCTATCCCCACCTCCNTTCACCCAAATAAATGATTATCCAAATAACAAATGAGACATTGAGGAAAGAAGTTATCAAAATAAAGCACATTAACAGACTGCCAAGAAGGAAAACTTTATCACCAGCCTTTGCAGAAGTAAGGACATATATACTGGGGCTGGAAGTGCTGACAGTCACTGCCACTCTGAACAGCTATCTGGATTTAAATGCTTTAAACCATCAATTCCAATCTTGCTATATACAGCTTTCCCAGTTTGGCATAGGTATTATCTTAATTAGGGTTATTGTTGCTGTGATNAAAAACACTATGATCAAAAGCAACTTGGGAAACAATGGGTTTATTTCACTCACAGCTCCACATAACAGTTCAACAGCAAAAGCAACGAGGATAGGAACTGAGGCAGGGCAGGAACCTGGAGGCAGGAGGTGATGCAGAGGCCATGGAGGGGTGCTGCTTACNGGCTTCTTCCTTGTGGTTTGCTCCGCCTGCTCTCTTACAGAACCCAGGACCACCAGCCCAGGGATGGAAACACTCACACTGGGTTGGGCCCTCCCCATCAATCACTAATTAAGAAAATGTCCAATAGGCTGGCCCACAGTCCCACCTTATGGAGGCATTTTCTGAGTTGAGGCTCTTTCTTTTCAGATGACTTTAGCTTGTGTCAGTTTGACATGGCACTCACTCAGCATAGGTGTCAAGAGGACAGAGGAGGTTGACTCTAGTGCTATTTGAGATAGCAGGGAGTTAGAGGCAACCATGGCAGGAGGNTTTCTCAGCATGCCACCAGTGGTGTGAGGCAAGGCCTCAGAAACAGCCACACAAAGAAGAGATTGAGTGTTGAGTGAAAGANGAGGAACAGAATGAAATCCACACCATCCTTGTATCATTTACTCAGGTTACCAGGCAACACATCAAGCCCACAGTGCATATTTGTAAGTGTATACACAAAGACATTCAGAAAACTAGAATGGTTCCTTGTTGAGGGCAGAAAGGGAGAGGCATAAAAGGGAACAAAGAAAAGCAGAGGTCTAAAGCAGTGAAGGCTGAAAACTGGATGGTTTTAGATAGACTTTCATTAATACAAAGAAAATTCCACGTTCAAAACCAGGTTCAAAATTCCAGGTTCTCACCTGGTCAATCCATAAAGAGAAAACTAACAAAAACCAAAAACAGTCTTTTGAGGCCATTAGCCATGGATCCCATTGCTTAGATGTGTAGGTCAGTAAGGACAAGGCAGGCCCTCCTTTGGTAAACTTCTATTGTACCCAATGAGTATAATTAACTGTACTAGGCCCAGGTAATCTGTATAATATTCGAATGGACTCTTAGGGGATTGAGGTGGAGTAGACAAAGGGTTAAGTTTAAATGCTGGCCGAGTCACTTAATGTCTCTGGTTTGTGGATCTGTTACATGCACAACCTATTTGTAAAAATAAGGTTTCCTTAAAAGCAGATGTTTCCTGAAATAACCTGAAATACAGTTGTCCAAATAATGCAGAGGAAAGAGAAAATCGTGATTTCTCTTTCATTGCTTAGTTAATGATGTTTGAAATTAATCTTCAACTGATGACAAAGCTATTATTTTCTGAGTTTGTCTGCTATGAGGAAAGTAAGTGAAGTTTCTCTCATAATGACATTAAAAAAATAAAAAAGCCACACATAGTCCCCACCGGGAGTCCTGAGGAAGAGGCCAGCACCATCCTCTACCCTCCAGGTTACTCCCTGTGAGGAGTACCCAGCAAGCTTCTCACNATGCACAGAGGACCACTGTAGGACCAGTGCTGCCCACGGATGTAAACCACACCAAGACAGCTNGAAACTGACAGTCAAGGAGTTTCAGTTAGGAATGAGGAAAAAGTTCTGAGGATATGGAGGGATGGCTGTACCCTATCAGTGAACTTATGACAGGATACCCAAACATTGCTGAAATGGTAAATTTGTCATGTTTTTTAAATATACACACACAAAGCCCTATCGCTAATCTAATGGACCTCAGAAACTCAGCTCTCATACTCATCCATATAGGGCCTAAGGGGTAGATTTATTATCCTTACTTTGTGAGACCAGAAGGTTAATTTTCCTGGGCTGAATTTTTAATGCTACAATTATACACCCACTGAGTCAATGAACAAATATTAATGGAATCCATTTGACATTAAAGTTGTAAAACAAAAGGAATTCATTCTGTGAAATCTGTCACAAGCATACATATGACTAGTTATAACTCAGAGAAATAAAAGAGCTTTAAGAAAAAAAAAACCCAAGGGTTGAAACTACTTATTTACTTTATTTATTTAGTACCCCCAACAAACCCAGAGCCTTACATGTGTAACAAATACCTAACCATGGAGCCCCACCCCCAGTCTCCACCCAACAGGAACATCAATAATGTCCATCCACAAACTGCAGTCAACTAAAGATTGGTTGGTACATAGGTGCTGGAGCCTCCAGACCACTTCCAATGATTCTGCATCTAGCTTGCTCCCGTTTCAATTTATTTAATGCTAGCAAAGGAGTTCATCAACTTCCAGTACCATCTTTTCATGGCTTTTTAAGTTTTGTAGGTGGATGGAGTAGGTTCAAACAGAAGCTCAGCAGAGCACTCCTGCATTGTTGAGAGGTTACTGACAGTTTATGGGAGCACCTGCTGGATCTTTCATTCCATTTTCTTCCTCTCTGGTAAAAACGATCTATCATCTTTGCACTCCAGATGTGGGAACGAAGGCTGAAGTACTAGACCCCTTGCCAAGGGTGACCCAGCCAGTAGATGATGAGAGTAGAGCCCAGCTCTAATTGCCTGTCTTTGCAGTATTGTCATGAAGATATTTCTTGATTTCTTGTCCATTCAGTCTACTGCTGCCAGTATTCACTGTTAAATGGGCACCACATGCCAGCCAGGGGGAGCCTGTAACAGGCAGAGACTGAGGATGCAGGGAGAACCTGGCAGCCAGGTCAGCTTTGGTATGTTAAATAGGCACCTCAGCCATTTGTCTCAGGCTTACACTCACATCATACCCGCAGTGGGTTAAGTTCAGGCTATTTTTGCTGAAAGGCATAAACATGGGATGCCCTAAGGCTCTTCAATTGCTCTGCCCTACCTTTCCAACACTGCTCCCAGAGAAGGACACAGTCTATTTCAGACCTAAAATCATAAGGTTTTTCCAAAGAATGTTTTTCACTTAAAAGTAGCANAATTATATCTTTAGACTTATATTCAAAATTCATTAGTGTTACTAGAAAAACAAATTACTACGTGNACATACTCTTTTACAATACACTCTATCAAGGGTGTGATGGTGAAGTTCACTGGCAGAGTGTGCTTTGCATGTACAAGGCCCTGGGGTCAGTCCCTAGCATCCCCTCCAAAACAAATAGGAAGACATTCACCTTGAACTGAAAATACTTGAAGAGATTACAGCTTATCATCTACCAGGAAGAACACTAGGATGGCCAAATGCCTGCTCAGGACACACTGCTAACATTTTTCAGCCCCAGAATTTACGTTATTCTACAACTTATTTTTAGATTCACAGCTCAAAGGGGATTAAAAGAAGATGATCCCATATCTCTGATACATTGATTGCTGCATTCTCCTTATCCTGTAGAGAGACAGGACTTTCTCCTACAGCCCCTTGCTTGGATTCTGGAATTCTGTTTTACAGATAAAGAAGACTTTAGAAGAAAGATCTCATAAAGGGCCATGAAGTTTGCAAAACCAGAGATTAAAATAAATTATTTTCTATCAATCATCTTAAATTCACCCAATGTTATTTTTAAGACAAATAGACTTTAGATTTCTCNTTCAGTCTGAGGTGCTATGTTTAGTTTAGAAATCTTCTATTTTCCCAGTCACTCCTTCCATGAAGGAGACCTCAGCACTCACTGTGCCTCTGAATCCTTCCCACACAGATGGCATGACTGCCAGGTTCCTGAGATAATCTGGCCAGAGTTCAGTTAGGTCTGNGGGACCTGAGGGGTACAATCTGTTCAGCACACTGCAACNTTCCCTCTGATGAGTGGAACGGTGGCTGTTAAGAAGCTCCCTTTATGATGTTTCTTACTTTATCTTTCTTTTTGAGGCAGGTCCTGCTGTGTGACCCCGGCAGACCTTAAGCTCAGGATCCTTAAGTCCCCTTTAAGGAGTTGCAACAGTGATTACCCAGCCTCTCCACTCAGGAACTGGTCAAGCTAGCTACTGTCAGCACTCAGAANGCAACACCCCAAATATGACAGCTTGGCCCATGAAGTTATATGAAACGCTGAGGAAAGTGCAGGAGCAAGTCCTGCTACCCAGTCCCTCACGCCGGTCACTGGAACCAGAACTCCCCTTGTGTCTTCTTCACTGAAGCAAAGGAAGCTCACTCCCTGACCTGTTNCCNCTTCTCTTAACTGAAGTTCATGTGACAGGTGCCTTGCCTTATACTCAGAGGGAAAAAGACTAGCGAGCNGAGAACCTGAGAACAGGCCCTGNGGAATTCTGCCCAATGTGGCACCATCAGACCACATCACTTANCCTCCAACCATCTTTCTGTATGTCTGCCTTTAAAGTATTCTGAGTTTTTGGATCTTCATTTCTAAAGGGTCTGGTGTCTCATAAAATTTTAGCTGAATAAACATTATGACTGGGGCCAGTGAAATGGTTTGAATAGGTAAAATAATGCTTGCCACCAAACCTGCCAATCTGAGTTCAGCAGGACACACACACACACACACACACACACACACACACACACGCACACACACAGAAAGAGAGAGACAGAGACAGAGACAGAGACAGAGAGACAGAGAGGAAACAACTCACTTAAGCAGTCCTCTGATCTCTACATGTACATCATAGCAAACAACAATAAATAAACATTACTATAATTAAAAAAAATGTTTTCTTCTGTTAATTTGACTTTTTGTCACAGTTGTCTCTGTCATGAACCTTGTGGTAAGAAAAAAAAATACAGCTTTCCTCCTATACTACTTGTCTTATGAGAAGAGACAGTGATTGGGCCTCGGTTGTTGAGATTCCACACTGATGAGCTTGGGCAATGAATCTCTTACCATGACGAAGTATTGACATGGTTCTTGTGGGTCACCATGGAACCCTCTCCCATGCAACGCAGTATGTTTTTCAGTAAAGATCACACCAGTCAATCATGAAAACTCACAGAGAGCAGGCCGAAGGCAGCCCTTCACAAGTCGCACCTCACCAAAAGTCCCTGTCTCTACCGCCATGACTCAGGATTAAATATGAGGTTTGGGGCATATAATGGAGAACTGTAGAACCCCAGTCACTTTTCTCCTTCTTCCCATGTCCAAGTACATCCTCCATCTAGCCCAGGCCCAAGCAANTGCCAGTGACTGTATTCTACTCAGTAGGTATAATAAAAGGTGAACTATATTTCAAACGGGGAAAGAAAAGTCAGGTAGCATGTTGGTCAAACATAGAACTCGGTCTATATCTTTAAAAAATCAAAACAACAGCCACTAGCTATGAAGTTGCCAATCAGCACAAACAGCTCTGTACCATCAGACATGTGGTTCTGCAGCAGGAGAACCCCATGTGGGGCTGAGCTCAGGACCACTAGTAGTCTGTTCCATGATAACTAGCAAAGAGGGAAGAAAGTATATAAAATAGTTGTCTTAACTCCAACACCANGNACANTGTATTGTTTTAAAGTGGTAAGATAAAGTGTAATTTTCTGTACTAATATCCAGCCAGATTTCTCCATAAAATAACTACTCATATTTTCTTTTCTGTATATACAAACATATATACAAAACCCAGACATACCCACTCACAAATTATATAATACTAGCTTTAAACAATAAAACAGTGTTATAATGATGCAGGATCTTAACCACATCTGATTCTACTTTACGTGATTCATTGTGGTGTTGGGATGAACCCAGGCCTCATACATCCATCCTAGACATGTACCCAACCATGGAGAAGTCACCTCAGTTACACTCTCCTTTTGTTTATTTATTTTTCATTTTTTTTGACACTTTCTCACTTCATTGCCTAAGTTCCTGAAGAAATCCTTGAATTCAAGATTCTCCCTCCACCTCCCAAGAAGCTGGGGTCACAGGTACACCCAAATTGCCAATCTTAATCAGTTTTGTTGACTTTTTTATTGGGTGCAGGACCAGCTCTCCCTCCCAACAATACAAAGGTTGGTAACTGAGAAACTGGCAGAACAAGGTTACTCATCTCCCTGAAGTAGACCATAAAGCCTAGAAAGGTTTTCTGGTCAGCTTTCTAGTAGGTTGTTAGGGTCACTGCAGAGATGCCCTATCTATACTGGGGAAGAAACATGCTTACCTCTGATGCCCTGTCTACACTGGGATAAGGAACATGCTTACCTCTGATGCCCTGTCTAGACTGGGACAAGGTGCATGTTTATCTGAAAACACAAGGCTTTAGAGAAGAGTCGGCACAGATACATTCCCACAGTTTATCACCATCAGAACACATGCCACTTACTTCTCCAAGACTACTCATTTTCTTTATTATGTTTATTCCTTTCTTTGGAACTTATTTCCCCCCAAAAGTTCCCATGTCACACAAAATCTGTGCTTAATAAAGTTGTTTTCTTCTGTTACTCTGTACCAGGATCTAAGATGGAAAGATGCTGTTCTCTTTATACAGTTCCACAGAGCCAGGGAAGTGGCTGTGCTTCCCATTTCAAACAACCTGGATGCCCTTCCCCTTCTAACTAGAGACCAGATGAGGAAATAAGTAACCTACTTCCCTCTACCATAGGCTCACTCATGTACCCTGAGTGAACATCAGATCAGCATAACTNGACAAAATAGTCTTGTGGCTCAGCTCAGCAAATTTGTTTTAAATATGGATTTTCCACTCTTGTGACAATGTTATTTGAAAACAAACAAACAAACAAACAAAAAAACAATCCAGTTGCTTACAATTCTCTATTAAAGCATCAGATGTCTTTTCCTTGTCTATGGAAGCCAGAAGGATTTCTTTAGTGAGCCTCAGAGTGCTTTGCCATCATCACAGGATATTAGGTGTTGCTAAGTAACAAAGCCTTTCTCCCGGAAAGATACTTAATTCAAGTCACTGCCCAGTATTTTAATGGCAAGTGCTCAACGTACTGGAATAAAGACTCAATGCAGTTTCAGATGGTTTAGCTACCTGGTCTTCTTCCAAGAACAAAGAGTCCAAT
>LZPO01034863.1:414701-425406 GCA_001675575.1 Neotoma lepida
CTCTAAATCATCAATTAGAATCTTCACAACATCCACTTACAGTAGAAAAAACAAACACAAGAAAAAATGAGGCAGAGAAGCAGACAGAACCAATCAACAGGCTGGGCCTGAGCCTGCTTTATTGGACTAGAGAGGGGGATGAAGGTTGAGCAGGTTTAGAGGCACGCGCGCGTGCGCGCGCACACACACACACACACACACACACACACACACACACACACACACACACACACACGTAGCTACCGGGAAGTTACAGCTATTTTCTGGGGTTTGTCTGGAAGCAAGGTGCCTTATTTTCCATGTCCAGGAACATTGTTTCTGCAGGTGGGGCAGAACAACTGGGNATGGACTAAGTAATTCCTGCTAGGGGGCTCTTGCTCTCTGTACTGCCTGACTCGATTCCTCACAATCTGAGGCTATTACCCATCACACATCACTGCACATTGTTACACTGGAGACACAACAACAAAAGCAAGTACTTCACAGGGAGCATCACCACTGACTATCAGAAACACACTGCTGAGCGAAATAAGACAGGAAGGCGTGAGAACCATGATTCCATTTATGTCCAGAGTCAAAATCAACATAATTAATCTCTGGTTTTCATGTCAAGGAAGAGGTATCCTTTGGAAACAGAAAAGAAACAGTAATAAAGGAGGCATGAAGTTCTCAATGCTGTCAAGTTCTGGTTAATGAACTGGACAAGGCCTTGTGCAAATTCAGGAAACTTTAATATAGATTCCTGAGCATATATTTCAATGTTCATTTAAAAAAATATATAAACTTTGGATATGAACAAACCAAGTAGAAAATTTTTGATCTAATAAAAAATTTGATTATGGATTATATATTAGAAAAAAACAATGCAAGAGTGCTCGGTACATCAATGGTGCTTTTCTCTTTCTTTAGTCCAGATCTCCGCAGTCTGGGCCTTGAACTCTGACATTCTTGCTGCAGCTTCTCTAATGCAGGGAGTCTAGGTGTGTGCCACAGCGGCTGTATTTTTAAGTGGTGGATANGTGTGTATGAAATGACAAGATATCTAGGAATGAAAAAAGAAAAAAAAATAATGTGCAGATACAAGAAATGTAGAAACACTTTATTATTATTGAGTTAGGTAGAATAGTGTATGTCCTAGTTAGGATTACTATTGCTGTGATGAAACACCTTGGCCAAAAGAAAGTTGTGGAAGAAAGGGTTTATTTGGCTTATACTTCCATATCATAGTCCATCATTGAAGAAAGTCAGGGCAGCAACTCAAACAGGGTAGGGACCTGGAGGAGCTGATGCAGAGGACATTGGAGGGGTGCGGCATACTGACTTGCTCTCCATAGTTTGCCCAGCCTACTTTTTTTTTCTTTATAGAACCCAGGACCAACAGCCCAGGGTTGNCACCACATACAATGACTGGGCCCTCTCACGTCAATCACTAATTAAGAAAATGCCCTACAGCNGGATCTTATGGAGGCATTTTCTCAATTGAGGTTCCCTCTTTCAGATGACTAAAACTTGACCTGCAGTTGTGTCAAGTTGACATAAAACTAGCCAGCACAGTATATATTGTATATATTTCAGGAAAATAGTGTTTGGAATTCATTGTTCTTTAATAGTTGCAAATGTTTGNACATCGCACAACTGAAAGACAAGAGCACAAAATCATCTGACCAAGCCCATAACATGCAACTGTTCTTTCTTTGAGACAGTGAAACTGGGGTCAGTGCAAGGTCTAGGAACTGCTCAGTGCACAGTTCCTAAGGGGTCAGGTCTGGATGTGCCCCACTCCAACTCCTATATGCTTCCCCACAGTAAAGATGTATGCTGTATTCATATCAGCTAGAGGAAGGAGGAAAAGGCTAAACTTATCTATGTACTTTTGGAATTCCTATTTATTTATTTATTTATTTGGCTGTTTGTTTATTTTTTGTGCACTGGTGTTTTGCCTGCATGCATATCTATGAAGGTGCCAGATCCCCTGGAATTGGAGCTATAGACAGCTGTGAACTGCTATGTGAGTGCTGGGAATTGAACTCAGGTCCTGTGGAACAGCAGCCAGTGCTCTTAAGTGCTGAGCCATCTCTGCAGCCCCTGGAATTTCTAACTTAGGGAGAAACACAGAGAGAACATCTACCANCCAATTCTGGGGCGGAACTTAGGAGTTTAACTAGTCAGTGGTAAATACAGCATTACTTCACGAGAAAGAGGGCACAGAAAGATCAAGAAGAAAACAGTGGAGTGATGAGAAAAAAGAGGCAAAATCAGAGTATTTTACTAGAAAACAAAAAAGACAAAAGCAATAAGGTTTGTGAGATGTCTGCAAGTAAAGGAAGGGAAGGCTGACAGGGGAACTAAGGTGATGCTTAGAGCTGAGAAGAGAAGCAGAGGTGTCAATGGGCTGGCTTAGGGTACGAACAATGGACAATGGCTGACTGACTGCCTGGAGTTTGGGAAGGGAGAAGACAATTCNTGAACTACAGCTAGGGCTAGGTGTTTGAGAAGCTACAAACCTAGGGTAGAGATGGCTGAAATACTTTTTAGCAGTGTTTGGAGTGGGAAGGATGGCTCAAAGAGGAAGAATAGGAAACCTGGCCATTCAGGAAGACTCACTCACTCTGCACCTACGAGTGACAGGAAATGGATATAAACTGGATTGATGGTATGTAGGGGAAGAGAGCAAAAATAATTTAAGAAGACATAGTAATAATTAATTTTGCTCTATTTATTCATTAAAAATTCTGAATGCTAGCTCTGTAACAGTCACTATGCTACTTACTATAGGGGTGAATTAAAAGAAAAGGTAAAGACTGAAAGTTCCAAGTACCATTGGGCTCTTTCAGTCATGTGACACCAGACAGTGATTTGATGTGTACAAACCTAACTCCTTAACACCCATACNTAGTTTGGAGAGACAAAGAAGCCAGTCCAGAATTTAANTCAAGGACACTGAAGGTCTGAGAGCCTAATCACAACAAACGGCATTTCGAATAACAGAATCCGAAATTCCTCCAGTCAGGCCAGTTTTACTCCTATCAGTCTCAGCACAGAAGTTACAGGTGGGCCATCTTCGCCTCTCACTTCCACAGNTCTTGGCCCAGCTCCTTCTTTCTTTATTTCAGGCCATGAGACTGACCACTCAGCAAAAGCCCTCTGGTAAGGAGAGATGTGGAGACGCTTTGAGGCAATCATGCAGTGGGGGAGATAGTTGACAAATGATCAATCTACAAAGACAAATATAGGTTCATTGACCATCTTATGGTTAAAACAACATGAAATCAGGTTAGCCCTGAGGAGAAGCATATCCATNTCAGTAGGGAAGGAAGTAACATATACACCCATGTTCAAGTACACAGGCTTCCCGCTACACTCTGTGCCCATGCGGCTTTGCTGCCAGAGCCACTGTTTACCACACCTGTATTTCCCAAATTATTGTCCATGGATCAGCTGAGGTAGCGCTCCATTTTCACTGCTATCTGGCTTCTCTGTCAAATCTCCAAACTGTCACTTTCTGGAGATGGGACAAGGGAGTTGGCTTTAGTATATTATTTTGGTAGACCTCTATAGACTATTGTTGGGCTGGGATGTGGGTCAGTNGTAGAGNTGCCTGAAAACAGCACTGAGAAAAACAGTATACAGTTTTAAAAGCATTTTTTACAATCATTTGTGTTACATTGTACATTTCAAAACATGGGTGGGTTTTTTCTTTGTTTAAGTCACCATAGAAGTATTGGGCTGCAAATACCCTGTGGTTAAAGCACAGCAGAAAGGTGAAAGAACTGGGTAGACTCTGTTTCCAGTCAACGCCTTATGAAAAGCTGCTTAGCAAAAGTCCCTGTGGGCACCAGTTCATTGTCACCAGCACTGGCACTGCCAGCATTAGGTGTTTAATTATATTTTCTGGAGGAGGGAAATGATAGTTTCATATAATTAAAGTGTAGAAGAAAGTAGAAAGGAATTATGTTGTGGAATCTGCCAGGTGACCTGGCCCCTTAGTGACAGAAAACAGAGGCCAACTCTTCTCTTCGCATGTATTTGCAATCAGGCCTTGTACACAGTATTATTTCAAATAACTGTCGGAATAAGGTTCAGAGAGGAAGGAAGCAGAATTCTAGTTGAGATGCAACAATATTCTGTTGAGCTATCATTAGTCATTCATTGTTCCACACTGTCATGTTAGCACCAGCAGGGAAGAAACTACCTCTGAACAATATAGGCAGAGCTACAGGTGNAGCATAAATATATGATATATAAAAACACAAACTTAGAAATACTTTAGTACCTAAACCAATTAAGAGATAGGTTACAAGTTAATCAAAAATTCTTATTAGGAATAGGGATACAATCCAATGGTACAGTATTTGCCAAACACACACACAAGGTCTGGGGTTTTGGTTTTTTGAGACAGAATCTATGTATCCCTTGTTGTACTGGAATTCATTATGTAGACCAGACTGGCCTCAAACCTACAGAGATCTACCTGCCTCTGCCTCCCAAGTGCTACCATGCTGGGCAGGCCCTGGGTTTTTTCCCTTCAGTACCTCATATTAACACACACACACACTCTTACTGTAGTGAGTAAAAGCCTAGAAAGATTAAAATAGTAATAATAGTAATGATGTCTTTTTTTGGGTCATTCACAAGTTTATTTATTACTTAGAAACAAACTTTAGGGTTAAAGATCTTCATTAAAAGATACATGGCAAAGTTCAAAATCCATTTTGCTACATTGTACCTATTAGCCTCTTACAAAGTAGTTAACTTTACACCTCCATCCCTTTTCCAGCCCAAGGAACCCAAAAACTTAAGTTAAAAATATATAGGTCAGCATGGTGCCTCCTACCTACCAGTTCTCTGTGCCTGAAGTTTGTTCCCTCAGCAGATACAGCTTTCCTTATCTCCTAGAGAGCTCCTAAAATCTCTATTAAACCAGTTTTAATTACACAGCATGTTTTAAAATTATTGTTATAATTGTCTTTATTTTACACGAGAGTAAACAGACTATGAGAATTTAACTAACAGGCACAAGGTTGCACAGAAATTAATTCTTAAACAGTGACAAAAAATATCCCACGAGTCCTTTGAAACTAGTTTAATGGTAAAAAAACAACACGAATTTTATCATTTGCTANANTGTGACCTAAACATAATTCATTTCATTCAAATAACACTAAGCAATAATAAATACTTGTATTTAACCATTTTATCCCATGGCCTTTGAGTTTCTATGAGGTTTTCAACAGAGCTCAGAGTATAGTGCAGCGGTACAGCACTTGCCTTGCATACACAGAGCCTTGAGCTTGAGTGCCAGAATTCCTGAAATAAACAGCACATAAAGAGACCTCAGGTGAAGAAAGTAGCCACCCGCAAGATCTCCTCAGTGATGCACAGGGCATCAGTGTGTTCACAGTTTTGAAGCCATGGGGCATCCGTGTGGAACTGTGGGGAGGAACTCCTGATAGGGGTTAAGAACCTGCCTCTATTTCGTAGACAAGAAATCTTGGGCAGATCATTTACTTGGTCCAGCCTCAGATTGGTTGTGGGTTAAATGGAAATACTGCCTGCTTTCATCCACGGGCTTCATAAAACGGTCCAAATGCCAATGTAAGAATAAAAGCTGCTGTGCTTGAAAGGGTGGCAAAGGAAGGAGTTGGCAATTTTCTTAAGGATACTTTTGTGGTTCGGAAGCTTTTGTTAACGAAGATTGACAGGAAGAAAACGAAGATNATCCTTCTTAAATTTCTATTTCAACGAGTATGAAACAAGTGACTGAAAACTTTGATGGTGATATCTTTTGAATAGGCAAAGTATTCTCAATTAAAAATTAACCCCCTAACATAGAGAGAGAGAATGAACGGTGTTGCAGAGGACCTTTAGGTCAGTGACACTGTCATGTGGGCACTCCTTGGGCAGATGTGATCAGATGCCCACTGTGCCTCTGTCAAAAGCTGCAGAACATGAAGCAGTGAGAGTGACTTCTAATGCAGGCTACAGTGCGGTATGTGGTACAATAAGCATGTACCAGAGCAATTCATTCATCACAGCAAACATGCTCCAGTATGAATGGGAGGGGGTTGGGGGTGTAAAGGGCAAAGGGAATTGGGAATTTTATTGTGGGCTTACAGGTGGTTTTTTGGTTTTAATAAAGGCAGGTAAACTTTATTCCCCATACTATACTATTTCTAGAAGGAAATAAGGCAAAAGCTTCATGACCTGGATTTGGTAATGATTTCTTCAACATGATGTCAAAAGTAAAGATAGACAAATGGGGACAATATCAAAATTAAAGTTTCATTCTGAAAGACAAAGATACTCCATAGGTGGTTCATATCTTGAATATACACTGAAAAACTTGTAATTCATCAACAAAATGAAACAACTTACTTTGAAAATGAGCAAAGGGCATGAAGAGCTATGCTCCAAAATTATATACCATTGCCAGGATGCATGTGAGAACATACTCAGCATTACTAAGCACGACGAATAAGGGTTGAAACCACAGTCAATTATTATTTCACCCGAATGGCTGCTATAAAAGACACACACGTTGTGAGAACTTGAAGTTGGGTTCTTGTGCACATATGGTTGTTAGATGGCAAAAAATGGTACAACTACTATGGAAACAGTAAGACAATTCCCCAAAAAACTTACAAGTCTAACTGCCATGTGATTGAGCAATCTCAATTACATCCAAAATGTCTAAAATCAGGTCTTGAAGAGAACCACACCTTTATTCATAGCAGTGTCTATCATCACTGCCAAGAGGTGGAAGAAGCTCAAGTGTCTACCAATGAATAATTAAATGTTGTGTATACACACAGTGAAACACCATGAAGCCTTTTAAAATGAGGAAAATCTTATATATGTACCTGATGACACTACGCTAAGTGAAATAAGTCATCACATAAGGTCAAATATTGTATGATTCCCTTTAATGGGATATAGTCAAAATCACAAAAATAGGAAATACAATGGTGGTTATCAGGAGTCAATAGGTTAAGGACAGGGGGAAAGCAGTGCTGTTTAATGACTATAGAGTTTCAATTTAGGAGGATGAAAATANTCTGAAAAACTGGTTTGCACCAGTGTAAACAGCTGACTCCTTGGGCCTTCAAGATGGCTCAATGGGTAAGGACCATTTGCCACCAAGCTTGACAACCTAAGCTCAATCCTTGGAACCCACTGTGGAAGGATAGAACCAACTTTACAAGGTATTTTCTGATCTCTACACATG
Source organism: Neotoma lepida (assembly GCA_001675575.1). Taxonomy (NCBI): domain Eukaryota; kingdom Metazoa; phylum Chordata; class Mammalia; order Rodentia; family Cricetidae; genus Neotoma; species Neotoma lepida. The sequence goes on from LZPO01034863.1 coordinate 421,927, forward strand.
TGCAGCCCATGTGGACATGCTCATGCACGCACACACACACACACACTCAATAAAATAAATCGCTAAACCCTATGAAACCATATACGTGAAAAGGGTGTTAGGTGGTAAATTATATATACTTTTTCTATAGCAAAAGAGTACCTATTTTAAGAAGTCAAGCCTTAATACTGTACTTCAGTTTCTGTTGTGACCTAGGTCTCCATTTATCTAAACAACAAATGATTCAGGAAGGAGACCACAAGCTGCACATTAAGGCTCTCCAAGGGAGGAGACATTTCTCCCATATACCTGAAAAATTTAGCAAAAAACGATTATGTTCTGAACATCTGGCAGCTAGGACTCTGACAATGACACAAAACAGATACCAAAGACTGTCAAAACCAGCAGATGATAGATGATGTCTGTCACCCACACCCTTCCCACAGAGCAGCAGAGGATGTTAGCCCAGGGGCTGGTATTGTGCATAGTTGTAAAGCATTTATGACCATGCTTTGAGCTTTAACATCTTTTTATTTTTGCAATATTTTTTTTCAGACACAAAGATATAACAGCTTTAACCTGATCCCACACTAAAAGCAGCTGACAGGAGGGACCAGGACGGGATTTCACACATCAGTGACCAAGTGCTATCCTCACAAGAAAAAGAAAAGACAAAGACAGGCTGGACCCTAGAGGAAGAAGTGAGTGGCACAGCCAGGGGAAAGCAAGCCTAGAAGCAGCTATTTGACACCAACCTAAAATCTTAGGGGCAATTCCCAACTCCAATTTATAANGATAACTGATGCTTAAATAGTTACCTTCAAATAAATGATCTTATGTAATAATACTTCCATAGTCCCTCCTAGACATAAGAAACTTTGGAGGCTGGGAGGTACTAAGTGAACTGCCTCAAAATACTAGGTTGTGGAAAACAGGCCCATATTCTACCTAAGTCACAAATTCAAAAAGTTACCTCGAGCTCTTGAAGTCACGCCTTTCCTGCCTGGTGAGCAGGTATTATTAGCGGCTATCTCCCTCAGAGGACAGGTACTCAATCAGAACCAGGTTCTACTTACTTTAATATCCCCAAGACATCAATGCTATATGGTACCCAGAAAGCACACAGCTAACTCATGTAGGACTGTGGCATTCAGATGTTGAGGACGGGACACTGAATATACTTTACCCTTTTCTGGCAAGTCATCTTGGCTTAAACTTCAGTGGAATTCTATGTTACTAGCATCACCCAGAATCAGTCAAGGAGGTNCTCACAGGACAAAGTCCTGCTGTCTGGTTTGAAGGGCCCTTTCAGTCATGGTGAAGACCTGCATCTAATCTCTCAAGAGTGAATTCTTGAGTGCTTTGGGGGAGCAAAGGCCACTCTATCTCCTAAATCTCCAGGTCCAAGTCCTAAGTGCTCAGCTTCTTCAACAGAGCCAAGGAAGAAGAGTGTGGGGTGGAGTTTGGATATGGGCCTAAATCCATCTCTCCAGTTGCACTGAAAACCTTTGGGCTGCCTTTGATTAGCCTTCCGAAGATGTTTAATATACAATGTGAAAACCATAGCAATTCTGAGCTTGGATTGCTAGTGAGTGTATAATGAAATGCCCTGAAGCACATCTGATAATGGCCTACTTCCTTCCTGGGCTTCATTTCCTTTTCACAATCCCAGGCCTCCTATCTGTGGATTATCTGTAATAATTACGCCCCNCAGTCTGCAGGTTGTCACACCCTCTTGTTTTCCTTACCTAGTACTCTGTTCCTGGGCTAGTGAATTATTTGGCTTCTTCTATGTTTTTGGTCCTCCTTTCATGGGGTCAAAAACAGAAGTAAAACATACCTATGGAGGCTAGTGGCCATACTTTAAGAACTATTCTGTTCACTGATAGGTTCTGTAACTTTTCACTCAGAATAAAAAAGGCACAACATATATGCAGGGAGACTGAAGACAACAACTTAAACTCTTATTGTAAGAAAAACAAAATCTAGACAGCTAATCTCAGAACAGCACTACAANCCACAGACACCATGTTCACAAGGAAAGCAGTAATTAAATCTAAGAAAACATATTACAGATCTCAGGGGGCTGAAGAACAGGAAGTTGTCACAGGCTCTGTTACTCTGCAATCCAGATTACCTACCACAGTGTCACTTACTAAAGAACAATCAAAACAGGGAACTAAATAACTTACAAGTTATTAAATATATAACACAATGGCTGACATTTGAAGAAGCAAAGCAATGAACATGAAGAGGAGGCTTTAGCAGTTACACATAGCACAGATCAGCAGTCACAACTGATGTAGAATACNGGCATTCTACATCCCTGCAGACATATCAAAACTTTTCCAAGAAGTCTGGTTGCTCATGTCTGAAATTCCCACACCTGGAAGGAGGATTGCTACAAGTCTGAGCTGGGCTACATGGTGAGGTCCAGGCCAGATTGGGCTATGCTTTTCAAAAAACAAACTAATAAAAGAAATCAAGAAGTATCATCATCTCCCGGTGACCACTCAGCTAGGAAGCTAGCCCTCTAGCCATCAGATGCCAATCTCTCTCCTAGAATGCTNTATACTGCAAAATCTTTGCTTCATGAGACNGTGAGGACTCCCATTCCCAGGATGTGCCTGCATCTGTACTAGATTTGTTAAGATTTGAGGCAGCAGATACTGCAGGATATTGAGTACCTGAAGTGAAGACCGAGCTAAGACCCAAATGCAATTCAAGACACTACTGAATAAAATACGAATNCCGCCTATCTCAACCAGGACAAACACGGAAATAAGAAATGACTCAAAGTACAATTTTTCCAAATTTTCCCTAAACATTTCATGAAGCCACCAACTCACCCATTTCCATCTGGTTAACATCAGGAGACCTGCTACTTCTCTGAACGCACTAATTTTTCAATGAAGGAAGAGAAATCTGCTGGTGCCGGGAGCGAGGTCTGGCTCATGCTGCGTTGTGCCTCAAACTGTGAGGTACACTCTTCAGCTCATGGCACGCCTCCATTACTGTAATTTTCCCAATTCACTCTCATTTGCTTGAATGGGAACCTTCAATATTAAAATGTGGAGTGCTGAAGAATGCAGTGGATATTTTTTCAGAATTTAGATCATCAGCATGTTTTAGGGGTAGGGTAATCTAATTTGTACATCTATCTGCCCAATGAGTAGATTAAAAAAAATTTACCAAGAAGGANGAAAGTTGTCAACTGGACTCAGCAATGGAATGAATTACTTGAAAACATGCACAGTTAAAACTTGTTAAAAACACAGACTATGGAGTCATGTACACTTCACCTATAAAATAAGNCCCATAATGTATAAAACTATGAGAAACTATAAAGAAATAAAGTGTACAAAGCATCTAGCAGGGTATACAGTAGATATTCTAAAAAGGAAATAAATGAAGCTAGAAATTATATTTCAGTGTTCTAACATACCAGCTCATTAGTTTAGCTATAATTTCTAGTTCAGAACAATACTTGAACTTGTAGAC
>LZPO01034863.1:458996-470308 GCA_001675575.1 Neotoma lepida
CAGTCCAGACCACCACATAAAAAAATTCCTGAATTAAGGTAAATTCCACATGGAGACACCACCTAGGTCAGGTGGACCTTAAGCAATAGCTTTGCACAATTTAGCTCGGACCCTCCTTTCTTACAACTTTACTAACTTTATAGACCCCCTAACTTAACTAACCACTTCTAGGAATGTAGATTGAGCACATCAATTCCCCTTTCTGATATACTAACTGATATCAGCCCTCAGCTAACCTCCTCCTTTAACCGCACCATTTCCAGGTTGTAAAAGAAGCCTGACAATCACTGCCTCAGGAAACTCTTACCTGTCTTTATGACCTTGCAGGAATTCAGGCCTGGGGCCCTGGCTGGAGGGGGAGGATTGAATGGCTTGGGTTTATAACAATANAGCTCAGAGAACTGGGTGACGGAGAATTTAGAGGGATAAGGACAGAGAGGAACTTTTGAGGATTGAGACGGGACAGGATTTTTGAGGACTTTTACTGGAGAACTAGAGAGAGAACTTGAGGACGGGATGGAAGATGAGGAAGAGCCAGATCAGAAAGCACTAGATGGGTAAGAATGAGATGAGAAGGACCTAGATGAGGCAGAATTTAAAGGAGAGAATTATGATAGAACTCAGAGGCGACAGATTAAATATAGAGAGAATTAAACAGAAAGGAACTAGGCTTGAGAACAGAAATGAAGCTGTGTAGATAGGATTCTATCCCAGCGAAATAAAGTAGACGGACATAGAGCTCGGTGTACTTAGATTCATTTACCGAAAAATAATTCTTGCCGTTGTATAATTTCCCTTCTGGGCCTCTGGGAAGTATAATATTTAAGGCTGGCCCTTTTAATTTTGTACAAGACTGTTATAAAGATAGGCCTTNATCTTGTCAAAGAATTAATGTCCCATTATCTAGCTTCCTACTCCAGAACCAGGAGTCTTATAAACTGTCATTAGTCACTACTCCCTACAGATTCTCTGATGCTTGAGTCTACACATCCNTTTGTCCTCAAGCCAACTTGGCCTCTTAACAGAAACTCTAAATTAATATCCCATTTTCTAATCAAATACTCTATGCAATCCATTTTGTGAATAAAAATATATAATTCTATTTGTGATCTAATTTCAAGTACTATGTAAACTTTTAATAGTAATTGTCTAATACAGATTTAGTTATAATATCATTCTATATTTTCTAAATGTNACACAAAATTTCATATTTTTCAGAAACAAAAGTCAAACCAGGAACCAGGCATAGGGGAAAGGGAACGCAGGGGAGAGTCTGTAGGATGGGAAATGAGAATAAAAGGACAAAGTCACATATGTAAGAAAATGACATGATGAAACATTACTTTATATGACAACAGAATGATATTAAATAGTAAATACACTGCTGTGTATAACTTAATAACAGTTTTTAAAGGAAGAAGAAAGAGGAAGGACACTATACCATGCAGCANTCCCATATCTGGAAGACACNGTTCCCATGTGTGANGACGNCTTGGAGACAACCCGGGCACTGGGGGGTCGGTACAAAGGCAAACCTTCTTGCTCTCTTCTTTGGGCAACAGGTGGAAGATCGACGAGCATGCCAGGACCATGGACATCACTGGGAATCATTGAACCTGAAGAATCCAGATGACAGGAAATAAAGACACAGTAATTCAGCACATNGTTAAGGATGCCCATAATAGATATGGCATTAAAGTACATACGTGAAAGCCTTACTGCCGATGGTGGAAAGCACCACTGGAAAATGAGGTAAGATAGGGGATGGGGCTGCACAGAGGAAGGTTACATTTTCAGTGTGTCCTCACAGAAAACAAACAATGAACAAAACTAGGTACTTTATCAATATCATTACTTTATGTTTTCTAATCGTACTGCAAAGTTTTCCTTTCTCACCCTGCTCGTGAGTACTCTGGCATTTATTCATTTAAACAAAATGGTCCCNTGGAATAACAACAAAGTAAGAATTCTTACAATTTGAAGAACTTAGTTTAGAAACTTAGAATTCTTTTATATCTGTTGATTAGATTACCTGGAGCTAGAATTATAGGCAGTTATAAGTGATCCATTTGTGGTGGGTGCTGGGAGCCAAACTCTGGTCCTCTGTAAGAGTAGTAAGTGCTCTCAACCACTTAGCCTTATATCCAACCTTAATTATTATTCTAATTTTTAAAATGTAGTGTGTGTGTGTGTGTTTTGTGTACAGTGTGCATGTGGCAGTCAGAAGACAACTTTCAGGAGTGGTTCTCTACTCCATCTTGTGGAAGGTCTTTAGGTTCCTGCTGCCGCATGAGCATCCAGGCAATTCTCCTCTCTCTGCCTCCCACCTCAGCACAGGAATACTGGGATTACAAAGGCATGCCGATGCATCTGGTTTTTTACTTGAGTTTTGGCAATTAAACTCAAGTTTTCAGGATTAAATGGTAAGTGCGTACACCCAGTTAACCATCTTGCTGTGTNTGCATGTGTCCTTCCTTTATTAGAATCTACGTTATTTATTTTGTACATGGATTTGTGTAGTGTGCATGCATGTATACATNTTCATGTGTGTGGATGTGCTTACGTGTTCATGTGTGGAGGCCTGAGGTTGATGCAGTGTTTTTCTTGGTCACTCTCTACCTTTCAGAGGCTGGGTCTCTTTCTGAACCTAGAGCTTACTGCTCNAGGTNGTCTGGCTACACAGCTTCTGAGATCTCACTAGTCTTTGTCTCCTAAGCTCTGGAATTAAAGAGGGCTGCCACACCTAGCTGGCTTTTACAAGGTTCTGCAGATCAGAACCTTGATCCTCGAGCCTCACACTTGTGCAGCAAGCACCTTACCCTCTGAACCATCTCCCCAGCCCCAGCCTCCTATCGGTAATTTTGGTTTTTAGACGGGCTCATAACCTTGAGGCACGTTGGTAAGGGGAGAGTAACAGCTTTGGACTCCAGCCGGAGGCAGATTCCGTATGGGGCTTGGGATGTGGCTCACTTGGTAGAATGGCTGCTTGGCAAGCATGAAGCCCTGGCTTTGATCCCTAGCACCACATGAACCAGCTGTGGGGTGCATACCAATAATCCCACCACGCAGGAAGGAGAGGCAGGAGGATCAGAAGTTCACAGTAATTCTCAGCTACATAGTTTGAGGCCACCTGGGCTACTTTCCAGAAAGCAGAGTAATTACAGACAGAAAAGCAGCATGGTTGAAGAGCTGACTATCAACAGTTCTGTGCAGAGTCAAGCAGGCAATGGGAANCCTAGCAAGGTCCNGCTGTGGGGAACTCTGCTATCCAGGAGGAGGCTGACTTGCTGTGCCAGGAGCTTTCCTTAAGGCCAGTGGGGCCAGCCTTAAGGACCCATGAACCATAAACTGAAACAATCTCCCCCTGTGGCATTCTTCTTCAAAATTTGTATTCCTGAAGAAAATGTGAAATGCCNTAAATTATGAAGTGTTAGTTGAAACCTCACACATAAGGAGATGGAATGCTACTTTACACNAANGCTACCTTACTGTTANTGCATAACAATAAATGCAGCATTTATCCAGACAATATGAAATATGATACAGATTTTCATCAAGATTATTATTAGGGGCCATGGCTCAGTGGGATGTTTCTTGCCACCAAGTCTGGCAACCTGAGTTCAATCCCTGGAACCCGAGTGACATGACAGAAGGACAGTACTGCCTCTGANTCCTCGTGAACAAGCACGAGTGGGCACACACACAAATAAATGTGAAAAACAATTTGTTAAAGTAATTTGATTTGTAGGCTTGTTTTCTAAAAGATTTCTTTAAGAAGTTAAGCAAGATGTTGTCATTTTTAAAAAGACTTAATGTGTTTTATTTACCATTGTACAAAATGTGAAAAGGAGTTGTAAGTGGTTGCGGGCTTCAAATACAGGCAGTTGTGGCTTTCAAATATTCACTCATATGAGGAGCGTCCACTACTAGCCAGAGACTGATGACAACGAAGTGCACAGAACCAACAAAACGCCTGCTGCATGGAGCTAACGTTATAGTGGAGAGAGGGGGAATGAGCACCGGGACTGATGCTCAGAAGCCTTAAGTTCTAGGAAAGAGAACCAAGCACTTCACGGTACAGAAAGACAAGTTGATGTCAGACAAGCAACCAGGAACTAGGAGAATGGAGGGGACATTATTCAAGGCTGCATGTATACTAGGCACAGAAGACAGCATGAGGAAGCAGCTTGATTTGAAAAGGATGGAACTCAAAGACTATTTTGATTTGCTACCAAAACAAAAANCACCGCTGCTCAGTAACATGTCAAATAGAAGGATGGGAGCCAGAAGTGAGCGAGCTTCGAAATCAAAATATAACTGAAAGAAGCCTGCAACTGAAGCTCCCCAGTAGCTGCACTTGACCTGCCTGCAATGCCTATTGCCCCTTCGCCCCTGCCTGCCCAGGTCTGCCCTGTGGGCCCCACTATCCCCACTGTGCTGCAGATGTATTTTTTTTTTTTGGTTTTTCGAGACAGGGTTTCTCTGTGTAGTGTTTGGAGCCTGTCCTAGAACTCGCTCTGCTGACCAGGCTGGCCTCGAACTCACAGAGATTCACCTGCCTCTGTCTCTGGAGTACTGGGATTAAAGGCGTGCTCCACCACTGCCTGGCTTTGGCAACAGGCATCCTTTAAGGCCAAGACAATATGGCACCATCGCTGAAGTGACTTTGCAAGCAGAAAAGGTACTGTGCCTTTTCCTTCGGCAGTTGCACAGACAGTGGGCCGATGGCTTCTGGTGTACAATGGAACATCAGCTGGAACAGTTATTCTTGGAGGAATAACTAGGCTGATGGAGTCTGGCCTCTCAATGATAGACTGACGATAAAGATGAAACCACCCACAATTCGAGAAAGATGGGAGTCTGAATTCCAAAAAACACCATCAACTTCTAGACACTGGAGGAATTCAAGTTTATCTGGTCCATGGAATACCAAACGTGGGATCGAGCTGTAGACCTTGAATACATCCTGCTTCACAAATGAGTCTGTCAGATACGCTAAGCCTATGGGCTGAAGATGATGCCCCAACATTGCAGAGAAACCTCGGGTGACTGTCCAGGCAGCTGGCTGTTTCTTTCAACTCACATTTTTTTTTGGAAGTCACTTGTTTGCACTTCTGTTTTTACTAGGCAATATTGTTTCCTTCTCAGGTTTCTGAAGGAGTTGAAGATTAGATAGTTATAGTTTTTCTTAAGAAATGATGTATTAATTGCTTGTATATATTGTATATAGTTTATCTTATATTGTAATTTTTTTATTTTTTATTTTTTTTTATTTAGACAAAAAGGGGAAATGTGGTGATATTTTATTTGTCTTCCCTAATAAAATTTATCTGAGGGTCAGAGGAAAAACGGGGCTGCCAGCCACTAATAGAAAAACAATAGCCATGCAAGTTAGCACACGCCCTTAATCCATTTGGTTCTCTGTGACTCCAAGGTCACATGGGGAACTAGCAGTAGGAGGTGNTGGCACATGCCTTTAATCCTAGCATCAACCTTAGAGTTCTGAAGATCCATGCAGACAAGACAGGAAGTGATGTAGCTTGGGAGGATGGGAAATTAGTTAGCAGATGGACAGGTATAAAAAGCCAGGTTAGACCAGAAGGCTCGCTCTTTCCTCCGCTTCAATCCTGGGAAGTAGAGGCAGCGTTGGTGAGTGGTGGCTTGCTCCTAATTCCTCTGATCTCTGTCAGATTTTCACCCTTATTTCTTGTTCCGNGTGTTTATTAATAAGACTGGTTAGAAGTTCTTCTTACATTTGGTCTTCTTACATTAAGTCTTCTTACAGAGCTCTTAAAGAGACAACAGGAAACCGATATGAACCCTCTCTCCCATCCTGAACTAGGCTGTTAGGGCTAGGGTCTAAACTGTTTCTCACTCTTCTCCATGTTTCTGCCTGTCACACCCTGGTCCTCAGGCAGGCTATGCAAGTGATCTACCACTGTGCCTGTGCCTCAGCCTCCTAATTTTCTTTTATTTAATGGAGATCTTCATTCCACTCAATCTCCTTCAATCCAGACTCTCAGGATTGCTTTGCATCTCTGCTCTAGAATTCAAAATAGGGGCCTCCCCTTCCAGTTTCCTGAAATGTATAAGACAGTCCAAAGTGCCACTTGTTTTCCCTTTTTGTTTGCTCAATAAAAGAAGAACAAGGCAGACTGAGGAAGCTGTGGCCCATTTAGAGGCCTGCACCCATACAAACATCAGTTTATTTATCACTAGAGTATNTCTAGGGACCCAATATAAACTCTCAGCCAGTCTGTCCTCATGTTTNCAAAACATGAGGAATTTTACACCAAATGCCTTCCTTGAATCTGTGTCTTTATCAAGTTTCAGAGACTTGACTCACCAGAAAACCAGAAGTGACCTGTCAGTCACAGACTCTGCACCATCTTTTCCTGAGAACACCACCCACATTTCACCTTGAACAACCTGTCTAGTAAATGACCATTCTTTTTGCTTTAGATCTTGTCCAGAGACTATAGAAACAGGTCTAATCAAGTGGCAATACAGCAGAGATGGGGTGTATAGAACTATCATGCCCAGCTGCCTTTCCTGTCCACAGACACCTTCACTGCCAACTGTTGGGACCTCATTTCTGTGTGGTCGTCAAAGTGCAGCCCAACAGCTCCAGGTGTTGCCTGTGCACCTCAACTCAATGGGTGGGAAAGCAGAGGTGGAGCAGAACCCAGGCAGTGGCTGTAAGGACAGCAAAGGTTCCACTTGCCAAGCNATTTCCCACAGTCACTGCTCTGCTGCGCAAGTTAATGCAGGTTAGTTATAACTTCTCATGCCTGTTGCCCAGGTCCTCTGCCCATTGCCTCCTCTCTGGCCTTTTGCCAGTGCACAAATGCCCATTTCTCACCTCTCACAGTGCTTGACACACTTTATAGAGCTGTGCTCACAGCACCCACCAGCCCATGAAACACATCATGTCCTGGAGGCCAATACAATTGTTAGGCAAAGGCTGTAATGGGCACAAAATCAGGGAGGTTTAAAAAGGCCCCTGGAAGTTAATACTTATAGAAAAGGAATGGGAAAAATTTTCCAAACCTTTATACTTGGTAAGGTGCAAAAACAGAATGGCATGGAGAAAAAGCAAGAAGAACTTGAGCAGAGAAAACAGGCGGTTGCATAACTCAGCAACAGAAACAAGTGAGTTGATGTGTTCAACAACTACACACAAGCAGCATGTTGCCTTCTCATTTGCCAAATACTACTTCTGTGCACACTGTGGTAACAGAGCCAGTGACAAGCCTCACCTCTTAGAAACTCAGCTGACAGTAAGACACTAGTCTGAAAATGGGTACAATGACAGAAATCCCTCCGGAGTGGGCAGCAAGATGGAAACGGAGCTGTTTCTTTCCTGGAATCCTGGAACACTGATATTGTATTCCTCATTTGGAATTCNTCTTCTTGTCTTTCATTATGAATCATACTCATTTACAAGTTTGCTTTCACACTCCATGGAGAATGTGAGTACGTTAAAGAAACAACGTTTTGTTGGTTTGTTTTTTGCTGTTGTTTCTGTTTACGTTGGTGATGAAACCATTATGTGCTCTACTACCACTGAGTCACATCCAAAGCCCAAAGTCACTATTTTGGATTAACCATAGGATCATGAATAGCCCATTACACATAGGTTATCAACAAATGATTTCAAAATTAANTGCACTATAAATCTAAAATGGTTTGTTACTGATGGAGTCCACAATGAGCTACANATTTGAACAGGGTTCAAAGACCCTCAGATCTAATCTGACTTTACAACTGAGGAAAGAGGGGCTTGGAGAAGCTCTGGGCAAATTACCAGCTTAGTACAGAGGAGCCTGGTATTCAAATAGGGCCTGTTGTTGCTGAGCAAAGCTCTCAAGAGAAAAATCAAATAAGAATGGGATCAACTCAGTACACATGCTGCTGTGCTGTGTGTATCAGCCCGTATTATTATCCTCCTAGCCTAGCATGGTGAGCACCAATCTAGTCACACTGTCACAGCANTCCCTGATGTGTGTGCTTATGAATGGTTTCTGAGCAAGGACAAGTCCAAGATCCATAACTTTAACAACAGTCCCCAAATGACATTGTCAAGGTTCCATGGCCTTGCAAAGTTGAATGGTGCTCCCTCAACTCNTCTCTGAGAATCTAGACGATTAATTGTTTATAGGAGAGGGAATATTATTTTCTTCAGTAATGTAACCACCGACGACAAGTTGTCCATGCTCCTATAAATAACGACCTACCCATTATTTGTAACAAACTCTAATGAATCTCAATGGGTCACTGGGGGGAAAAAACGTCATGAAAGTAGAAAGGGGACAATTAGAAAGAGGAAGAGGATCAATAGGAATGAGAGGGGGACAAGAGAGTAATGGAGGAGAATATGACCAAAATACATTATACATCTGTTTGAAAATATAATACAACCCAGTATGTATAATTAATATATAGTAATAAAAAACCAAGAATAATATTAAATGGTATAGAGCCTTTGAAATAGAGACCTAAAACCTGTGGGAAAGTTTGCTTTCATGCAGTCATGCAGCAATATAGTGGGAAGATTTGATCTAATGGTAATAAACTGGATAGAATTAGGAAGGAAGGAAGGGAGGGAGGGACGGAGGGAGGGAGGGAGGAAGGAAGGAAGCAAGCAAGCAAGCAAGCAAGCAGGCAAGCAAGCAAGGATAATATGGCTCCAAGCAGTGCCAAGACACCTGTAAAATAGCAGCAGTGACCAGGCCAGTGTGGTCTATTCATTCTTGTCATACACTGTGAACGAGTAAGTACTCATTAATCAGAGAACCAAGGAAATGGGGAGAACTTTACAAAGTAGATTTCCTATAGGTTAGGGGGGATAAATCTCTATTTTCTCCCAGCTATGAGCCTGAAAAGTTGCATAGAATCATCTAATCACNGGGTTCCATGGTGATTGCCTGCTCTGGTCACTCACAGGGGCTAACCAGCATCATCACTGCACAGCTTTCTCTAAGTGCCACCAGGGCTCCATTCTGTAGATGCCACTGAACACACTCGTGACCTCACACCAAACTGTCATCACTTTCTAAGCCCTCTCCCCTTCATGCTGACACTGCAGAGGGCTTTTCCCACAGTAAAGTCTACATAAAAGATAGCACAAATCCTGAACAGCTCTAAGTCCCAGGGTGAGGACTGAACAGTCTTACCCATGATCTCAATACTACAACAACAGCCAGTATTTCACTGTTGGATGAATTAAAAAAAAAAATCCTTAAAGTTGAGGCTTCAAAAGTATATGAAAGTTGCTATTCTGGAGTGGCANAGAGAGGTATAATACTTTCAGAACTCTTTAATGGAACCTAAGTTATTAATGTACTAAATCAACTATAATTTATGGTGAAGAAAATGCTTCATAAATGTTTAAAATATGCACCTCTTTATTAATATTTAACAGCTCCATCCAATGAGCTAGCAATTCCACTTAATAGCATTGGAGACTTTAACATATATTAGTAGAGATGTAGTTCATGTAAGGGAGTAGTCTCACTTCCAATCTATGCTGTGATACAAAGCAGAATGAGGCAGAGAATATGCAGCTTTCTCAGTCCACAGAAATTGAAAGATCAAGTTGAAATCTCAGCCAAAGTTGTTCTGAAGTAGATTAAGTGATAAACAGTTTTAAATCCAAAAGATCATAATAAGAACATGGCAGGGATTGGAGGGAGAAAAGGAAAGGGGGAAAGAATGTAATTATGTTTTAATTTCAAGAAATTAAAAGCAGCACGATGAATGTAAATGTGACAGTATAATACATTGTATATAAAGAAAGCGCAAGGACTGAAAATAATCTAACTTATGTGTATAAGAAACAAAGCCCACAAACCTAAATCCAGGCTGTTATTTGTTAGTGAATGAAGATGTTCCATGTCATCAAATCTGCCATGCTGATCATTTCCTTCAGAGGAGGGTATGGGCAGCTGGGAATCAAGGCCATACGTTTCTTTCATCTTGAAAGGAAGAAAACCAGAAATTTGGCATGATAAGAAACAATGAGAACACCATAATGTTGTTCAAACCAGACAGCAAATACATGGAAAACTGGGGCTGCAAGCTGCTGCACNCAGCACACCCTCCAGGGGGTTATTCTGTCATGAGTTGTAACAAATGCTACATGAGCCCAGACATGGACACCTAGGTATTTAGTAAGAGTTTGGATTTTAAGCATTAACAAATGGATATAAATGAGCATATTCCAGAGCAGACAAATAAAAGATCTGGCTGTTAATCAAGTCAACTGGTGAAATACAGCATCCTAGATGTGTTCTTCTGACACCACGATGTCATTGCTATTTCTCGGTCTTTGCTCTGCTTCCCTGGCACTCTTTGTTTGGTTGCTGTACTCACTTTTCGTTTTCCAGACAGGGTCTCACTGAGTAGCCCAGGCTGGCCTTGAACTCTCAGCCTTCCCACAGCTGGACTATAGGCACATACCAGATGCCTGTCATGTGGATTGGCCCAAAATAGAACTTAGAGATTGACAAACACTGCTGATGATTTAGTGCCCTTTCCTCCTGTCTTCCCTTTATGGGCACACCTTTTATGGGTTTTTAAAGTTATATTCTGTTGGAGTGCTAAAACATTTGGGCCTTCCCCAAAGTCTTATCTTAAATCAAACTGCTCAAGGGGGTTACATAGTGAGATACAGACTTTAAACTGAAGGCAACTGAAATACAGCAGGTACAGAAGGTCACTTTGACCTTCCAGCTGTTTCTTATAGGATAGAATCAAAATCCCCCTGTGAAAGACATTCTCCCTGAAGGCAAAGGGAAAGCAACATCTTCCTCTTCAAGCATAAAAATCAGAAACTTTAAGCCTCCCCCAACACTAAGTCACACTTTCACGACTTCTTATTTCTTGGCAATTGCGTATCTGAGTAACTTATTCTGTAGCTTCTTTAAGTCCTCCTTTATAGGGCTCCCATGCTATATGAACTTGTGAAGTAATTANGCATGCTTTTCTCTTGTTGATCTATCTTAGCGCAATTTAATTTCAGGGATCTGCAAGGTTGGGAACAGGATTTGTCTGCCCCCACAACTCCCAAGTACAGATGTTAGGAGGCAGGCCTCCAGCAAGGTGATCAGGTCATGGAAGCCAAGCCTTTATGAAGGAAATCGGGGACCTGAAAGAAAAGACCCAGTGAGAGATTTCTAGACAACCCCTTATAGAAACTTCCTCGAGCCCTTCCCAAACATCGAAGCTACTGACACCCTGACCCTAGACCTCTCAGCCTCCATAGGGTAAGAAATAAATTCCTGATGTTAAGAAATAAATTTCTCAGCCGG
>LZPO01034863.1:470458-482411 GCA_001675575.1 Neotoma lepida
AGAAATAAATAAATAAATTTCTCATGTTAATAAGCCACCCCAGTAAATGGTATGTCTGTTATAGCAGCTCACATAGATATAGAACATAAATTGTCATAAATTTCTATAAGCATACATTAAAGGTTTATGCTCAACATATAAATATATTTAATTAATTTAAGTAAATAGCATTTTTTAAAAAATGTTTTGTTTTACCTTTTGCATTCAGAGTCCAGCTCTATAATCCTGGCTAGCCTCAATTTGTGATCCTCCTGCCCCCAACTCCTGACTGTTGGAATTACAAAAGTGTACCACTATGCAGGGTACCACTGTTTATTGTTGTTGGAGATTTTGATGGTTCAAAATAAAAATAGGAATTTTATATTTTCTAATGATCCACTTGCTAAAGAATTATAATAGTCAGACTTCAGTGGTAAAGAAGGCGTGCTGATTAACTGCTAGGCTAATTCCTGCCAGCTTTCCCAAATAAAACAAACCATGATTACAGAGAGGGACATAATGTCAGATACACAGTGGAGATGACAATGCACCATGCAACTCAAATATTGGAGTGAGAAGTAAGGTGTGACTACCTGTCTGTAACAAAAGCAGCAATAACTCCTCAGAGAAGGGAAACGAGATGGAGTACTTAAAAAGGAAAACATTTTGCAATATTTTTGGCTGGTTGGGATATTTCATTGTTACTGTTAATAGTAAGTAGTAAGCAAGAAAAATCACCCCAAATCTGGATTTCAGTTAAACAGATTTGAATTTTATTATTTTTATTTAATTTTATGTGTTTCGGTGCTTTGCCTGCATGTTTATCTGTGC
Organism: Neotoma lepida; assembly: GCA_001675575.1. NCBI lineage: Eukaryota > Metazoa > Chordata > Mammalia > Rodentia > Cricetidae > Neotoma > Neotoma lepida. The sequence continues at coordinate 471,269 of LZPO01034863.1, forward strand.
ACCTTGGTGCCTGCCTGCTAGGTACTGAGACTGAACACAAGTCCGCTATAAGAGCAAGCAGTGCTCTTAACTGCTGAACTCTCTCTCCAGCCCTCAGTAAAGCATACTGAGGTTAGGTGGTTAGATCTTTGGAAAACTGAATTTGGGTTTATTTTTTTTATTAATAAGAGAAAAAATGAATATATTGTCATTCTGGCAAGTAATCCTGAAGAAAAAATAAAACCAGACCTTTAAAAAATGGGCAGAGGTTGCAATATAGGTTTTCTACAGAACATATTGGGTCAATGAGCACTTNAAAAGATGCTTACTTAACATTACTTATTACTAATTAAAGAAATTCAAATCAAAGTCATAATGAGGTAGGTGTGGTGGTGCATGTCTGTAATCTCAGCTCTATACCCTAACACTCAAAGTCTAAGGCAAGAGAATCTAGAATTCACAGCCAAAGTACTGTTTTAAATCTGAAATGTCTCTGCAGGCCATATTTTAAGTGCTTGTGGTGATATTTTGAAGACTGTGAAACCTTAAAGAGGCAGGGCCTGGCTGACAGCAGCTGGTCACTTGGGAGGAGCCTCTGAGGGCTCCAGTCACCTCTGGCTCCAACCTATGTATTCTGTTCTCTGTTCACACCACCACTTNACATTCCTGCCACCAAGAACTGTTCCCACCATTGTGCCTTCCCTGCTATAATAAACAGGTAGAAATCTCCTTGAAACCATGAGCTAAACCCTCTCTCCTTTAGGTTTTCTGTTGGGTGTCTATCCTCTCCCTGCAATAAGGCCGGTAACTAAGGCACACAGTAGGGCACACTTGCTATTTACAAACACACATTTTAAAAACTCAGGCAAACCAGCATTAACAAGGGTGTGCAGAATCAGGACACAGAACATTGCACAGTATAACTGCTCTGACAAAAAACTAACCCTAACCCATCTGATGGCATCAACATGAGATCAGAACCAGAGAATGAAGAATTTGGACCCAGGCTTGCCTGACAGCGACAATGTCTAAGGTCCTTTTCAAGGTCTTTCTTTTCTGTTGGTTTTTAAGTCAGGGTCTAACTCAGCACTAACTTCAAATTTCCTTTGCAGCAAAGGCTGATCCTGAACTCCTGATCCTCCTGTCTCCACCTCCCATATGGTAGGATTACAAGCACCTGGCTCATATTATACCCCATGTNCCACCATGCTCAGCTCTTCCCAACACATTCCTAAGGGTCACTTTCATCCACACCCAAGCTTTACATGCCCCACAAACATGCAGATTTCATTTACAATGTTTAGCATTTGTTAGCTCTGCAATCATTCAGACAGGGCACTTCTGACAGAATACTTGCCTAATAAGCATTTCCACTAATAGGCTGGGCCAACTCCTGCTTAAGGACTTCACGAACTTCATATGCAATAGACTGTAACTGTAATTTCTCTCTCTTAAAAACCTGCCTTAGAGTCCTTGAAAATGCTTACTTGTCACTGTGACCTGTGCACTCCCTCAGTAATGCTGTCATTCCCAAATAAACACCAGGATCCTTTGGAGAATTTCAAATTGTGATTTAGGCTGGCAACCTAAGAGAACTGAAAAAAAGACTTGAACAATATTTATACACTAATATTTATAGCAAATTATCCATGAACAGTAAGGGTAGAGGACTGGAGACATGGCTCTATTGAGGGCTGGACTGATCAACCTGGCCTTTCCCTGGTGTATAGAGAAGAAACATAGTTCTCTCTCTCTAAAACCAAGAATATGATTGGCAAAGCTGGTAATGGCCTGAGGCCAGGGCCTTGGAGGAACTGTGGCTTCAGATCCTGAGAACCCAATCAACCTACCATATTTGGCTCTGGTTATCAGTCCCAAGATTGCTGTGTGCTTGATTTATAATGTTCTTGAGATACCCTGTGCTGCCCTTGTGCAACATTGTTTAGTTAGCTTCCTGCTGCCTTAGTCCCATTGTATGGCAGACTGCTCTCTCTGTCCCATTTCTCCCCTAGAAATAGTATATACGGTGCTGTACTTAGTAATAAACTAGTTTGGNCTAAGATATGGCTTGCACAAGACCCCCAGTCCCAGACCTTCTTATCTTCTATCATTATCTTCTGATCTCATGGTCCTCTCTCTCAGGACCNTGTCACTGAAGAACAACCTGCTGGTCCCGGTCATGGCTCAGTAGCTAAAAGCACTCACAGCTCTTACAGAGGACCCAGGTTCAGTACCCAACACCTACATAGAAAGCCAAAATGTGGCACATGTAAGAACATTCTCAGAAACTGTGAGTTGCTACAAAGATGACTTTAAGCTAAAGATATCACATATTTTGAACTTTCCTCACATGACTGAAAGCAGCAGCTTCGGCTGGCCAGCGACACATGCCTATGAGCTGAGCACCTGAGAGCCAGAGGCAAGTTGATTTCAAGCCTGATGACAGTCTGAGCTACACAGTAAGACCTCGTCTCAAAAAATGCAAAGGCAGGAGGTGGGGAGTGGCAAAAGGCCACTTGTGGGAAATAAGCTGTTACATGTCATGGCAGCTGGGTCTACTCCCAGAAATAACAGTGGGCCTAACACGCATGCACGCCTGAAGATGGCAGCACCTTGGACACCTAAAGAAATAAACACTGCCACAGATTTCCACATCTCAGGATTGTCCCCTAAAAGTTCATTTGTCCTAAAGAACCTATTCTTGTTCTCTGCTAATGTCTTCTCTCATTTTAACTGATACCCTNCTAGTTCTGACTTGAAAGGANCAAAAGGAAATATTTCCCCTTGAGACATACAGGGTAAATTATTCTGCCTGAATGAGGATGTCTGACATACACTGTAACATGAATGAACCTTGAAGAGCTTATGCTAATTAAAATAAACCAGACATATAACAATAATGTTCACAACTTCCCTTCTATGAAGTAGTCAGTGCCTAAACAGAAGACAGAATTAGATAGTGCCAGGGGATGACGGGCAAGGGAAGGACACTNATTGTTCCATGGTTTTAAGGTGTCTGTGTAGGAAGATGGGGTCCTGGGATAGACAGAGATGGTGGCCAACAACAGTGTAACTGTATTTAATGCCACCAAACCATATGCCAAAAAAGTACATAATACAGACATTAACACAATTTTGGCGGGGGTGAAGGGGAGATCCAGGAACTTTCATGGTTCACCTTTTAACTACAATAAGAATATGTTGGTAGTGGAGGAGGATCAACAGTTGAACTTCTTGAGTATTATCTGTATATCACAAATACAGCCTTACAAAGACAGAAGCAGCAATGTTCCTCTACACTAAATAGGTACTGGGAACTGCATGTTCATAAGTCATCTGAATACAGTTTTAAATTCTCTCAGGTATGATAATGTTATATCATATAATATATACCTGTTATATATATATATACCTGTTATATCATACATGTTAATATTATAGGTTAAATACCTTAGTTTAATCCTAAATCTGAAATCTTTAAGTGCCAATATTACACAGGCAGAAAATTCCATTATGTGACTTCATATGACAGAATACAGGCCACTAAGAATACTAAAAGTAAAAAAGCATTTTTACTTTTGTATGAAGTATTTATAACTTTCAGGCTATACAATTACATATGAAACAAACAAATTCTGGTTTTGGACTTAGTTCTCACTTCTAACATACTTCATTGCATATTGCAAATCCTCTAAAAAAATCTGTACCACTTCTGGTACCAAGTTTTTCAGATCAGGGAGACTCAATTCAAACTGGATCATGGGTTACATGATTAAGTTATGGTTCCAGAGGTCCATCAGTACTGAGAGGCAAATAGAGATCCAAGCCTACTCTGCCATCATTGTAGAAGGGAATTAATGCCAAGTGAGAACATGTAATAACTTGAAGAAAATCAAGTGGTATTTGTTCAGAATATATTAGAGTTGAAACAATGTTCATTAATATGTCCTATAACATTAAATCATATAATTCAATGTGAGAAGAGGCAAAAATTTAACATTTTGCTGATTTTGAAATATAAATGGTTAAGTGTAAATATGATGAACACATATTTGGCTATGTTAATCTACAACCTTATCAGTTTATGTGTGAAAATGGACCAGTAATGATTTTTATTTGGAGGTCTAATTTATTCTTTCTATATAAGAATATGGTCATAACAAGCAAGAATGACTGAATTAGGAAGGGAAACGACAGAAGTCAGGCACTGTGCTGGCTTCAAAGAGGCTGTCCCAGTGGCTCAGATGGTTGAGTACTTGAACTCTTTTTGGTAGTACTGTTTGGGAGGTTTAGGATGGGTGGCCTTGCTGGGGGGAGAGCTTCGAGCTTTCAAAGCCTGGTGCCATTCCCAGTGCACTCTCTCTCCTCAAGTCTAAGATCTGAGCCCTCAGCTTTCTAGTCAGATGGGTCTGGGCTGTGTAGGAAAGCTAACAGTATGAGCCAGAGAGCAAGCCAACAAGCAGCAAGTATTTCTGCTTCAGTTCTTACTGGAGTTCCTGCCTTGACTTCCCTCAATGATGGATAGACTGTGACCTGGAAGTATAAACTGAAACAAACCTTTCCTGCCCCAGGCTGATTTTGGTTAGTGTGTTTTATCACACAGCCAAAAGCAAACTAACAAATACAAATTAAAGAACTACCATATCTCAAATAAGCTACATAAAAATGAAGATGATGTACTTGGAAGTGTTGAATGATCTGAAAGTGATTGTTGTGAACAGAGAGACAGACATTAAATACACACTGAAATAATTTGAATGAAATTATAATTAAAGGCACATAGATGCAAAAAATTAGCCTGATAAAACTTTTAAGATGAATGTTTGACTAAATGTATTGAGTAAATATCCTGAATATCTATTTTTGTATTTCATCTCTCACCTTAAAAGTTTAAGAAGCAAAATGGACCAATATTTCAAACTGTCTTTTATTTAGATCAATAAAATGTTTCTTTTCATAGGAAAAAGCAGCCATAGCAAGAATGTGTGCACACATTCAGTAATTTCTATTCTAGTATGCTTATGTAAGTGAATACTCAGTATGAAACTGAGCAATTAGGATCCAGGGAAGGGCTGGCAAAGAGAGAAAGCCATTGTCACTTGAGTACACCAGGCAACTCTGGGTCACTACTTCCCACATCCAAGACCATTTACAAATTAAAAACATCTGTTCCCTGGTAGGCTGCCCAGAACCCTCTGCTGAGAGGAATCCTTTAGGCTTCATCAATACAGCTGGCATAGCACCTTGCCCAACAGAGGGACCCACAGGATTTGCAGAGGGGAAAGAGATGTCCAAGGAAGGCAAGGGAGAAGGCCCAACTTCCGCTTGCTTTGCTCATCATACAGAAAGGGATCAGACTAAGCACAGGGAACAGGGGCCTGTGTGTGAGCACAATACCAGCATACCTTTAAAATATACCCTCTAGGGCAGGCAAGGTGGGTCAGTGGTTAAGAGCACTTGCTGATCTTGCAGAGGATCCTGGTTTGATTCCCAGAGTCCACACAGCAGCTCAGAAGCATCTGTAACTCCAATTCCAGGGGATCTGACATCCTGTTCTAGCCTCTCCAGATCCCAATCATGGACATGGTGTATATACACACATGCAGGCAAAATACCTATACACATAATAAAACTAAAACCAAACTTAAATAAATAAAAACACCATCTATAGTAACTTTCTTCTCATTTGTCTGAAATTAATTCAGGCCAGAAAATAAACAAATTTAAAAAACATTAAAAAATTCAACAGGCAACTAATTAACTATAATTTTATTTAAAAATCAAGTTTACTGGTAATTTAATAGTAAGGATAAACCTACTGAAAGATAATGCTTCCTGCCAAGTTGTAAATAGGCACAAATCTCAAATCTCTCTGGCACATACTGCTGAAGTATCACATATAAGAGGGAGAATGCTGTGAACAAAACAGCAAAGATATAAGCAGAATACACTTTGTGTTAATTTTGCCTTGATTTGCCCTGACATACATACTATACAAGAAATACAGAGAGATGTTTCCCTAAGGGAATTTAACAGAAAATCTTAATGATTAAAAGAACTCTTTATTGAACTGAGAAATTAGAAGAAAAATGTCACACATACAAAGCACAGTGAAAAACCACTCAACCAGCAAGGTAACCAATCACAGCTCACAGATTCCAGAGAAATGGTGTGACAGGAAAAGCATGACTTCATGCACACAGCTAGGCTCCTGGCAATGCATCTTATACGCCATCCTAACTGAGAAAAGCCCATTTCATTTCTGCTTTATCTCTGGAAGTAACCTGAGAGAGGGAGGGCCAGAGCGGGGAGGAGATAGAGTCTGTGTAGCAAAGCCGTACCATGTCTGCGGTGCTGTAGCTATACTGCTGCATCTCCTGGGAATATACACTCCTCATGGACTCTGCATCATGACACTCAGGTGCTTCGCCTCCTGAGAGGTTAGCATGCAGCCACTGTGTGCCAACCTGGAGTTCCTGCCTGGGAGGTGCATGTGTGGCCTCCTGAATGTGTGGTGGTGGGTGTAACTCCATGGCCCGGAGGTGATCTTGATAGAGTTCATATTCCTCATCAACAAGCATCTCTCTTTCCTCACCCCCTCCCTCCAAGGGAGGGCTCAGAAATTCATGCATTTCCCAGGCTTCTGAGCTGGTGTCCATTTCTGTTTGTTGGAACTGCAAAGACTTTCCCAAATCTAGAAATGGTTCATCCACAAGTTCTTCAAGATATGGCTCATCTCTAAATCCCTGTAAATAAAAGTTTTTAAAAAATGTTAAGCTCCACTTGTNTTAAATCTGCACTGTACACCTCAACCCGAAAAAGTGCCCACCTAACTGCAGTACACTGCCTGAGTTAACACATGATCACAGTCAGCCTTGCTTCTGCCTCACAAACAAGAAGCTGCAGCTCATTCTGCACAGCCCAGAAATCGGACATGGGGTAAAGAGGNGGAAGCCTGCCACTGCCAAGGTGAACTGAAAGCTCTATCATATAATAACGAACCACNCAACAATTTTCCATCACCATGAGGGATTTGGTTAAAATGCTGTGCCAAATATCAAATCNTCCTTAACACAAAATGTAATTCACAAACGCAAAGTCATTTCATACTTAAGATAGCAAAATCTAAAAAGCTCAATGTAGTCAAGCCTGAGTAACTCAAAAGAAGTCAAGGCTATCTGAATGCTTAAAACACTTTTTCTTTTATTTTTTTGTAGGACTAGGGATTGAACCTAAGGCCTTGCACATGCCAGGCAACATTCTACTGCTGAGCTATACCTCTAGCCCTTAAAAAACACAACAAAACAACAACAACAACAACAACAATAATAATAATAATAATAATAACAACAACAACACCTTCATAAATTAAAGACATAGCTATATGGCTCAAGTAATTTGAGTATAATTTGCTTTTAATAAGCTTTATAACAGAACAAGATTTTCACCTACACTGAAAATACAATAAAGAGGAATGAATATAGTGTGGTTTTTGCTGAGCCCCTGCCCTAACTCTGGTGAGCCTGTGGCTGTTGAGCACAGAGGCCTAATCCCCTGTAGATCAACACTCATTCCTATTGTAAGCCCCACCCATTAAGTACTACCTAGTGTAATATTCCTACAATCAACCTGCTCCCCCACCCTTCCTTCTTATAACTCAACAACACCACGTGGTGAAGCTTCACATTGAACAGTGAACCAATGTAACCAGATTCAAAACAGTCAGAATCAGAGGATTTTTTTGAAAATATTACAATTATAAAATTTTAACACAAAGTGTCTAAACTTTTAAAAGTGTGATGGACATTATGGGAATGCCTATCAGTCTGAGACACTGTACATATATGTCAGGAATGTTACTAAACAATTGTTATCAAGTAAAACAAAGAATACATAGACTTTAGGAATAGAAGGGGAAGCTCAACATATACGGTCTATGATTACAGTATGAAAGGGGTTTGAGTAGATAATCTTCTTTGGAAAGTATTCAATTATGAAACTGCTCCATTTTCTATTGAATTTTATATGATGTCTCTTTTCAATGATATATTCTTTCTCCCAAATTTTATAGGTTTATATTAGTGCTTAAAAAAATGTTTGTTCTTGCTGGGTGGTGGTGGCGCATGCCTTTAATCCCAGCACTCGGGAGGCAGAGGCAGGAGGATCTCTGTGAGTTCAAGGCCAGCCTGCGCTACTGAGTGAGTTCCAGGAAAGGCGCAAAGCTACACAGAGAAACCCTGTCTCAACCCGCCCCCCCCAAAAAAAAAGTTTGTTCTTTTAAACATATTTTTACATTTATTTATTAATTTGGGGGTGGAGGAAGGTGTGTGCCTCAGCACATGTGTGGAGATCAGAGGGACAACTTGTGGGAGTCAGCTTTCTCCTTCCACCTTGGAGGTTCCAGGACTGAACTCTTGTCAGGCTTTGGTGGCAAGTTCCAAAACTGAGCCATTCTGCTAACCCAGTGTTTGTTTTTTGAAAATGTCTTACATCTTCTGTCATTTGAAGAGACAATGTAAGACTAAATGAAAAAACTTAATTTAAAAAATATTAATTCTAATGGTAATGCATACCTGTGATTACAGAGGTGGGGGGTAGTATTTATTTTGTAACTGTTTAGCTGAGTGAGTGGGGACAAGCTTGTCTTTATAGTAACTTTAACTTACAAAAATAATCATTCAAATGGCAAATAATTTTACCAAATACCTTGGGTGCCTCAAGGATTAAAGATGAATGTATGTCATGAACAGTTTCTGAAAGCTCACTGTTGTCTTCATTGTTGTTTGAAGGTAAAATAAAACAACATTCTTCCTTCTCATCTTCCTGAAAATAAAAACCAATTTATGATGAAGAAAATCCTTCAGCTTCAACTTTGATGGTTATCTTCCAGTGCAATCACTCAACAAAGTCTATGCAAATATGAAAAAGCAAACTTTCACCCACAACAGAAAGAAAATGAACCTTAGGCCAGAACTGATCAACTTTAAGTATTCTTTAAAGAAAAACCAGTTGCCCAGGAAAAGGCCTTGCAGATACAGCCACGATGTGATCTCTGCGCCAAGCATAGGCGTAGGTACTTNAACACTCCCNTGCTAGTCATTAACAGGCAGTTGTCAGTACTAGGGGTCACCAGACATGTTGATGACAGAGGATGACAGGAATGTATAAAAATGTCATTCTCATATGGACAAAAATAATATGGTTTATGAATTTCAGCTCATTGTGACCTAATGTCATTCTAAAACAGTTGAGACCCCTTTGAGTCAAATGACCCTTTCACAGAGGTCACATATCAGATATCCTGCATATAAGATATTTATATTATGATTCATAACTATGGCAAAATTACAGTTGTGAAGGAGCAACAAAATAATTTATGTTTTGGGGTCATCATAACATAAGGAATTGTGTTAAATGGCAACAGCATTGGGAAGGTTAGGAAATGACTGCACTAAAATTAAAATGCAAAATTATTTATTTTAATTTACATATAAGGAATATGAATAAAACTTGGGAGTCTGTTTTAGAAACCTGAAGGTACTATGGTAGTACGAGTGTCAGAACCAAGGGTGGAAATGCCAGTAGTGAGCAATCACTCTGTGTGTCACATCTGATGACACTGCCTTTACTCTTGAAGCTTGCTCTGTTGTTGTAAGTCAAAGACATTAAGAAACTTGCTTACTACTTAGTGCTCTTTCAGAACAACAGAGTTTGGTTCCCAGGGCCCACATAGGGTGGTTAACAAGCACCTCTAACTACAGCTCCAGGGATTCTGATGCCCTCTTCTGGCCTCTGTGGGCACTGCACTCATATGCAAAAATCTGTACACTTAAATAAAATAAATCTGAGTTAAAAAAGAAAAAAAGAAAAAAGAAAAAGAAAGGGGGCTGGAGAGATGGCTCAGAGGTCAAGAGTACTGGCTGTTTTCCCAGAGGTCCTGAGTTCAGTTCCCAGCACCCATATGGTGGCTCACAACCATCTGTAGTGAGATCTGATGTCCTCTTCTAAATAAATAAATAAGTCTTTTTAAAAATTTAAAAAAATAAATAAAAAGAAAAAGAAACTTGCATAGGGTCAAACACATAAGAAGCCACGTGGGACAGATTTTGCGTGCAGGTGTGTTTGTTTCTTCTGGTCCATGCTCTTTACTGTAGTAGTTTGATTTCCTTTGTTAACACAATTGAAGCCTTACAGGTGAGGCATTTGTCTTCACGTTGCTGACTACTACACTGTTATTACTCCTGTGTTAACTGAGTTCAGAACTTACCACCAAAGGCTTACAGATGCCAAGGTGCACAGCACCTGGGGGCACAGCCTTCAACACTTCCACAGCCTCAGCAAGTGTGGCATTGTCCAGAGAGAACTCATTGACTGAGACTAGGCGATCTCCAGGTAAAAGTTCTCCACTTCTTTCTGCTACACCATCTGCTACCAAGGAGCGAATCACAATCACCGATCTTGTGGGATCCAAGGGGTCCTACAAATTAAATGAAAGAAAGTCAGATTCCTGAAAATAACTATGCAGGCTGAAGAAAGCTTATCTTTTTTTTGGTTTTGTTTGTTTGTTTGTTTGTTTTTCGAGACAGGGTTTCTCTGTGTAGCTCTGGTGCCTTTCCTGGAACTCATTTGGTAGCCCAGGCTGGCCTCAAACTCATGAGATCCGCCTGCCTCTGCCTCCCGAGTGCTGGGATTAAAGGCGTGCGCCACCACCGCAAGATAAGCAAATCTGATTTGTTTATTTCACATCACCCAGCACTCTGCTGACACTCTATAGAGGTTTAAATCAATGAAAACATCATTCTATATATCTTATAATATCAGCTGACATCAAGGTGAAGGTATAAACTTAACAGTTTCATCTGCATGTCTGAGTGCTCAATACATGTAAATTTCTCCTTTCAACATTTGGTGCCTGACCATAAGAGATCTGAGAAGAGTTAGGCCAAGATTCTCTGACACTTTCAAGCCATAATTATACTGTGAGACAAAGACATGGCCATGACTCCCCTTGGTCCATACGTAGGCTCTAAGAGGAGCATAAAGTGGGAAACGACACTCCATCATTCAGCTGAGCAAATACAGCATCCTTCTAGAAAACCACAGAAGAAGGAGGAAGGGGGGGGAGGAGGAGGAAGAAGAAAAGAAGAAGGAGGAGGAGGAGGAA
>LZPO01034863.1:514848-536618 GCA_001675575.1 Neotoma lepida
TTTCCTGCCTGCCTCTAAGCTGCCTTGCCATAGGCCAAAGCAGCTTATTTATTAACCAATGGGAACAACATATATTCACAGCATACAGAAAGACATCCCCCAGCATTGTGTAAAAATTGCCCTGGTGACAAAGAGTTCAGTCCTAAAACTGCTCTGGGCTGACAAGAGAACTGGTGGCCTTAAAGAGCCCATTGGAGTCAGCCTTACCAAGAGGGAAACCCCATGGGGACGATTAAAGCTACACACAAGCCTGAAGTTGTCCAGCTCTAATCTTAACAGAAATAACCAACAGAACCTGAAAGTAAATATGACCACATGTTGCCAAGAAGAATCAGGAACCATGGGGCTGGAAAGGTGGCAAGACAGTTAAAAGCATCTATTGTTTTGGTAGAGGACTCTCAGGTTCNATTCCCAGCACCGGAAGCCCTCTTCTGACATTCAAAGGCACTAGGCACGTACATAGTGCACATAAATACNTGCAGGTAAAACATTCATAGACGTATATCAAACTTACATACCAATTGTGAGGGCCCACAGAGGCTCCCTAGTAAGACCTTACTCAAGGTCAGAGACTCTGAGCTTGCTTTACCCAGCAAGGCTACATAATGGGATGATTTGACCAAAGGCATGGTTACCAGGTGTTTTGAAGGGTCTACACTTGGCTTACATTGTCCTTTGATCTTGAAAGGTGGAGGTCTTTTGCCTCTCCCCTTGGCAGTATATAAAATGCCCATTAGAATAAACCTCGAAGAAGCTGGGTATTGACCCAGGGTCCTCCCGAAGCTATCCCGTGTCTATCTTTCCCTCCGTTTCTGCCTATATTTCTAATACTCCCTCATTCCTCTCTCCTCCCCGACAGGTCAGAGCTGGTCTCCCACAATCAATCATTTAGACAAACATTCAAAATGATGCTGAAAGGCCTTAACAGCTAGAGAAAAACATACTAAAAGTGTGGTATCTACTTTCTGTATTACATAGTAAGCTGTTGGTATTTCCTATTATAGTGGCTTACATTACATTGGCATTGGTGACATTGTCAATTGGTGAACACATTTTCCTAGAACTTAAAATTCTTGCCATATTTTTCTTCCCCTTTATGTTTTACCTCAAGAAGTTCATCTTCCGGCTGTAGAAGATTCAGGGTATCCACAGGACCACCAGGAGCAACTGAAGAGATATAATGGTGCCCATCAAAGGAATCCACTTCCACACCAAGTCTCAGAGTGTGGATAGGCAGCANCTGTAGGAAGTACAGGTCAATGACATCAAACACAATAGGGACAGGACAACTATTAATCAACCCCTCATTAGGTATCATTTAGACCCCACCTCTTAGAACCAATAACTAAAATCCTAAAAGACAATACAGGGAAAAGAGGCAGAAAGTAAAGTTATGAAATGATTGCTCTTCCTAATCTCCTGTGGCTTCCCTTCAGTTTCTTAGAATGGAGATCAAAACAAACAAAAGAGCCTGCCTTCAAGTCCTAGCTCTAAGTTCCCCATCCTTCCTGTAATCTCCAGTACACATGCTGTGTGTTACTGTCCTATAGCGTTCCCCATCCCAAAACCCAACTCCCCTTTATTACCTAATTAACCTCCACTTACACTTTACTACCAATAATGAAACTTCCAGGAATCCCCCNAGTTAATGAACATCCAAATGAGGTCAGGACCAATCCGAACACATGTCAATCTNAACTCAAACACACTGTGTTTATAATTCTCTTCTCTCTCTCTCTTTCCTGAGGCAGGAGTCAAACTCAGAGCTTTGGAAATGGTAGGCTAGAGNTTTACCACTGAGTTGTAGCTCCAGTCCTTGGTTGTTTTTGTTTTTTTAAACACAGGGTCCTGTGTAGCACAGGACGGCTTCAATTCACAATCTTCTGGTCTTTACCTCTTAAGTGCTACAGATNGGCACCAGCACANCCACATATGATCCTGTTTTCTTGATTGCCCGGAACAGTGCCAGGCAATGAAGATGGTGCATTGGATGCTATATGAACTAGTTTCTAACAGATGCCCCTTTTTATTCAGTCAGCTTTCATGAGAACATTACTGATTTGGGGGAAAACAATCATTTCTACTGTGGGATTGTTTCTGTTCATTTTGAAGGACTCTTGTGGGCTATAGCATGAGTCATTGTTGAAAGACTCAGTGTCAGGAAGATGAGCTTCTTAGCTGCACTCATCTTTGCTGGCTATAAAACTCTGGGACACTCACTAAGCCAGCTTTCAAGATGGAACCAATGACTTTCACCATAGCTGCCTAAATTCCAATGTGGTAAACACTATGTTATGTTTTACATTCTTTGTGTCAAGTCTGCTCATCTGCACACCAGGGCCACCTCTAATTANTCTAGATAAGGAGACAATCCTCTACAGGTAGCAGTGCATCCCCAGTGTGGCTTTTCCCTGTCTATGATCCCTTCATCCCTGAATTGCTGCCTTCCTTATCTGTTCTAAGCATCCAGAGCTGCATAAGACTTGCTTCAGTCTCCACTTGGAGCTCACTTCCATCCAATGACAGCCATGCAGACAGATGGGAAGTGGCAAGCAGTTCAGTTGACTAGTAGTTTACAATAGGCACAAGGGACTTTTGGCCCCAGGCTAGCTTTCTGAAAAAGAACTACTGTTAACCTGCAAGCACTCTGCACTCTGCGCTCTTCTAGCACTCTACGTGAAGAGTTGGGTTGTTTTTACTACTCTCTCCTGTGATTTATTTCTCATTGCTGTCATACCACTCGCTTGTGTAGTCACTATCAAATGATGTATACCAAGGTAGGAGCTGGGTCACCTCCTTCGTTCATTCAGCAGAGGTGAGCCAAGACTCTCAGGTCAATGGTTCTGTACGAAGTTTTCCAACCAATCCCTGGGTCATGCCTTCCTTTCCTGTGTGAGTCACACACCATGATACAGTTGCGTCTCTCAGAGACCATCTCCCGTGGGGTGCTGAAGCTATCTTGCACCAGATTATGAAAGCAGATTGTTCAATTTCCAGAAATTCTGAAAGCCAGCTGTCAAATGTAGTCTTGAAATTAAGTTGTAAGTTGCAATGAAATCATATTAAAAATAAATGTAAGAAGTACTCAAAGTCATAACTTCCTAATTATTATATTTTATTATTTTATTTCCCTGAAGTGATGTATATCTGTAAGACATAAATATTTCAACACCTCAGAGAATACCCATCAGGTGGACAATTGAGGCAAAGTAGCAGATGAAGTGGTTGGTTTGTTTAGTTGCAAAATACAGCTGGGACAGGTCCTGGCCCTGCAGAGGAGCCTGTGTGACAATAAAGNGATACTTGTGAGCTGCTTTCAACGATGTTATTTGGCAGCATAGAGTGGGCCAGGACAGAGTATGTATGCCACAGACATCGATAAATGCTGCAAACTAAGGTGTTCTCATTCTCTTTCTGGGGCAAGAAACTGTTACATCACCAATCTACCACAGATCTAGGTTATACTTATAGGCTGTATATTGCATGTAAGGCATTGAGCAACAAATGCAAGGTGGATGAAAGGGAACAGCCTTGGTCTTCAGAACTAACATCCACTGTGGCAGAAAGAAAGCAATGTTGGAGAGAACAATCAATCAACCAGCCGACAGGAAGCATGAATAAAATGAGCCTACACAGTAAAGAATGCAAAGAATGAAACCAAGTATGACTGCTAGTGATAAGCAAGTGTGTACTAATCCCAGTAAGTGCTACAAGGAGATGCTCTGGGTCTTAACATAGGAACACAACTGGTGGAGGTCAAGTTTATAAAACTGGTCAGATAGGTGCAGAAAGAGGCCTGTGAGGTGATACTTGAAAGATAAAATGAGTAGCTCTATGAACAGTCTGCTGGGGCCTCTTGTAGAAGGTGAACAGAAGGGGTAACTGTTATATTTTGTATGTGAGCAAATGAGTAATGGTGTGGTGATTATTTCTATACGGAAATAACTACCCAAATTACATTATACATATATATATACATATATATATATAATATAAAACTGTTGTCCATACGCAGAGACCTTTACTACATACCCTATCAAAGGCAAAAGGATAAAAAAAGATAAAACAAGGGAAGTATCGATAATTTCCCTTCCAGCTCCCTCCAACTACTGATCTAGTCAACTAGTGGATTCCACCCCCTACCTCCATGAGACACTGAAGACAAGAACAGGAGAGGATCAGGACAGACTTCACTCATGGCATCCCTGGCTCTCTACATACGGGACTAAGCCTTTTAAAGTTTTTTTTTTTTTTCAGGTATCTATAAATGCCATGTGCTCTCTAGAAAACTTAATCTGCAAACAAAATACATGCTTCATCTTCAATCACGATGAACCAGAAATGATGTTTACGAAATCTGTCAATCTGGGGGAAGCCTACCTAATATTAGTTCTGAATCTAAATGGAATGCAGCTGCGTTTCTGGGATGTCATGTTCCGTTGCTGCAGTCTTCTCTGCAGGAGCATGACTGTTTAATTACTTGTCCCATCTGCATTTAGCAGCCAAACAAATCAACCATTTCATCTGTCTTTTAGTTGTCCACCCCTTCAGTACACTGAGTTCTTTGGTAGAGCAGAAAATGCTAAAATGACAGGAGTGGGTACAGCACATGATTGATGGCTTCACACGCATTCCTTACCATGCCTTTTGATGCTTGTTCAATATGTATTTCCTGGGTCTTACTGACAAAGCTAATGAGCAGTAGAATTCTCTTGATCCTGCCATGACAGGTAAAGGGTATGAATAAGGAAATGTATCTGAGGGAAGTGTGACCAATGGGTGTATTGTCAATGTTAAAATGATGAAGAAAAATGAGATTGAGAGCTGGAGCCAAAGTAGAGAAGCCTGTCATGAAGTAAACTATAGCACGTGCATTTGGTGAAGCTCGACTTTTAGGATCCTAAAACAAGACATCAAAAAGGTCCATTGGAAATATATATGCTATTGCTCTAGGGGAGAAAAACTTTGGGAAAGGACTGCTCCAGAGAGGTGTCAATGGGGTGAAGGAGGATATTTCCAAAAAAAAAACATTGAACTCAAAATAAAACACAACAGAAGTCGAGAGTTGGTTCTCATCATATGCATACACACACTAAATGAAAGTATTAAATACTCATTGATGTTCAAAAGTAGGAAGTCACTAAGTTTAATATAAACAAAAAACATTCCAAGATGAAGGCTACATGTCTTCAAGAAGGAAGATGAGCTTCATTCCCTTAGAAGTCAGGCAAACAATCAACCAATCCAATAAAGTTGCACTTATTCAGTATTTGCTTATCTTCCCTTCTAAAATTTTAATTTTGAATATTCAGAAATATATACTATGTTAAAAATACTGACAACTTACTCATACAAGGATGCCATCTGTTACTGTAGGTGCCACCTGGGTTACCTGCCTGGCCTACATGATGTCTGAGTTTTAATCCCTGACCTAATACTGTACTTGACTCTCTCCTTTGATCACAAAATTTCTTCTGCCTAGAATATCTTTTATCTTTTCCAAATCCATTCTTCAAAATATAGTACAAATAGCATCCTCCCACTAAGCATTTTCCATCTGTCTTAAGGAAGTACCATCTCTTTCCCTGAGCATGCAGTAAGTATTTTAACAATACTTCCAGAGTGATTCTCAACATAGCAAGAAAAAGATGAGATTAAAATTCCTTCCAGGAGGGGAGAAAGGGATGCTCAGTAATTAAGAACACAGGCTGTTCTTACAGCAGATCCAGGATTGNTTCCCAGAACCCACATGGTGGCTAACAAGCATCTATAACTCCTGTTCCAGGGGATCCAATGCCCTCTTATGACCTCCAAGAGGACTATAGGCATATGGTGCACAGACATACATGCAGGCAAAACACTCATACACAAAATGAAATTTAAGCTTAAATTTTTAAAATTTTGAAAAACTTAAAAAAAATCTTCTCTATAATCTCAAGACTTGGAAGGCACAAACAGGAGGATTACAAGTTTGAGGACTGTCTGGAACACACAGAATTTGAGACCAACCTGAGCTACATAGGTAGAGGTGGCTCTAGAAGGAGTTGGGGGGAAGGGTGAATATGATCAAAATGCATTCATTGTATAAAATTTCCAAAGAATTAATAAAGATTTTATTTTTAAAAACCAAAAAAGAGAATGTTACAGGCTTAGAATACGATAACCCATGGTGTGCTTACTAATTCTTCCACTCACTAGTTACATACGCCTTTTAGAGNTTTTTGGTGGTGGTGGTTTTGTTGTTTTGTTTTTGAGAAAGGGTATCGGGTATCATGAGCTGTTCTCTAACTTCTGCCTCTNCTTCCTATGTGCTGGAATTACAGGCACCACCACAGCCTGCTCATGTGGTGCTAGGAACTGAATCCATGGCTTTGTGAATGCTAGGCAAACAGTTGACCAACAGAGCTATACCCCTAACTCTTTTGTTTTGTCTGGGTTTTATTTTATTTTCCTTTGTTATCCGAGACAAGGTCTTACCATGCGGCCTAAGATGACCTAACTCATAATTCTCCTTCCTTTGACTCCCAAGTGAGGATATTACAGGTGTGTGACCGTTCAACTGGCTTGCATATGAACTTTGGAAAGATATTTTGCCTATCAGATGCTCAATTTNCCCATATGAAAAATGAAAAAAGCATGCTGCCAAACAGNAGAAACAACTTTGAAAGCAGAGACCTGACCCTGGTGAAAACATGGTGATGTTCCTNCAGCCCCTAAAGAGCCCAGAATNTCTACTACCTTCAAAATGCATTTGCTCCTTACAGAGGGATGCAACCACATGTTCATGGCCACTGGCTCAGAAAATATATTCAAGAGAGAAGAAAGGGAATCTGTTCATCTGTCCTGTCCAAGCTCGAGAACAGGGCCTGCTCTTTCTGTGTCTCATACCCAAGGTAATACTGGTGCTCACTCATATTACACTGGACAGCCAGCAGAAAGTCCTAAGATGAGGCTAATGTTTTCGTCTTAACAGTAAACACTTGCCAAGAAAGCCATTGCTAAAAGTGCAGTATCCTCAGATACGGGAAAACCATGCTGGTGTCATGATTTACAGCTTCCTAGAAGTAGAGGGGCTAATGTTCAAGCCACTGCAACCTTATCTATTATCACAAGCNGCCACATGTAAAGATCTTGAATCTCCCAAGGATGGCTATAGGAAGGTAACCACCTAAAGAAAGCAATAGGGTGGCAACACTTGCTTACGGCTTTGAAACCTAACCTTCCTGAGGGAACTGTTAGCAGGGTAGAATAACCTGGACACCGGATCATCACACATCCCTGCTTCAAATCTTCCACCGTGGCTCCTAACATCTTGGACGAAGTCCACACCTACCACCCTCATTCCTCATAAACCTCAGTTAACATTTTCCCATGGCTAAGTTTGACCCAGATCCACTGAAACAACTTTTGTTCCTCCCACGTGCAAGTCCTTTGCCACAGCAGGGCTGTTCCTCAGTTCCCAGCCTGCCACATTCTTCTTTCTAAGACTGAGTTCAGGGCCATTCCTTGACTCCCTGTCTACGAAGTGGCCTTTTCTAAACTGGTTGACGACATGGAGGAGAAAATAGAATAGATGTCACTAGAGAGAATAAATAATGGGTGCCAATTAGAGGACAAGGAAGTGCCACCACAGTAGGGTAATTAGAGTATATATTACACACTTTTAAAAAAGCCACTGGAGGGACTAGCGAGACGGCACTTACNGCTCTTGCAGAGGATTGGGGTCCAGTTCCCAGCACCCACATGGCTGGTCACAACCACTTGTCCTAGGGGAACCAACACCCTCTATACAGTCTATACAGGCTCCAGCACAGATGTGGTACACAGAAACTCATCCAGACATACATACATACACANGTAAAATGAATGTAAAAACAGCTGCAGGAAAGGAGTAAAGATTCCCAACACACAGAAGTGAAAACATTTGAGAAAATGGAAATTTCAATTATTTTGATTTGATCATTATATATTTTATACATATACACCCCAGAAATAAAAATATTAAATTACAATTGAAAAAAAGAATACAACCTGGAAAGTAAAAAGAACAAATTATTCTTGTAAGAAAACAAAGAAAATGATTGCTTTCGCAAAGAAAGACAAACAAATGACATTGGAAAACTGTACGTATTATTTCAATTTCCCTAACCCTGCTGTTTATTCTGAGTCTTAGGACATATGTTCATTGGAAGAAATCTGTTGTAGAACATTATTTTAAGATGTGTTACATTTGTTTATGCTGAGAAATATTTGTTTAATGATGCAAAGATGTGTTGCATTCTTTTTTGTTACATTTGTTTAACTCTGTGAAGCTGTGCTACTTTGCCTGTCTAAAACACCTGATGGTCTAAAAAAGAGCTGAATGGCCAATAGCGAGGCACAAGAAAGGATAGGCAGGGGTGGCAGGCAGAGAGAATAAATAGGAAAAATCTAGGAGGAAAAGGAAAAAAAAAAAGCAAGAGAACAAGGAGAAGATGTCTGTAGGATGAATTTCTAAACAGTCTTGTTAAATAAAACACAAAGCCAGGGATAGGGGTGAAAATCTGACAGAGATCAAAGGAATTAGGANCAGTTACCAGCCTCACCTCATAACACCACTGCTTCCAAAAGAGTGAGTGACTTCCTGTATCTCCACNCCTATATTCCTTTCTGTTCTGTTCTCCCATTGGCTCTCTCAGCCTAGCTACATCACTTCCTGTCTGTCTGTATAGACCTTCAGAATTCTATGGTTGATGTTGGATTAAAGGCGTGTGTCTCCACTCTTGACTCTATTCCTAGTGTGACCTGGAACTCAAAGAGATCCAATCAGACCCTTGCTAGGTGACAGGATTAAGGGCGTGTGCTAACAGCTGCAAGGGTAGTGGCTGACCTTGTTCCTCTGATCCTCAGATAAATTTTATTGGGGGACATGGATAAAATACCACCACAGATGTCAAGGGCCAGTCACCCAGCCACCAGCCAGTCACAGAATAAGAGTGAAAGTAAGATTACAGAAGAAAAGGAAAAATCCCAGAGATAAAAGGCAGATGGGATAATTAAAGTTAAAAAAAGCTGGCAAGAAACAAGCCAAGCTAAGGCCAGGCATATAATTAAGAATAAGCCTCCGTTTGTGGTTTATTTGGGAGCTAGGTGGTGAGGCCNCCTAAAAGAGCAAAAACAACCAACAACAGAATTAAACATTTTTACATGCAAATGTAAAAGTTTTATTAAAATACAAATGGCAGAATGGCATTAGCAATTGGAAANTGGCAGGGTAGCAGCTGTAAGATGTTTCTCACATGCTTCCCTGTGCTATGCAATGCANATTTGGCAACTTGAGTTCTTCTGATTCCTGATGATCTGGTCATTTTCCCTCATCTGTTTATTTAATCGAGTATAAATAGCAGTGAGTTTCTTCACTGACTTTCTTTTCTTCTTGGGTCTCCCTATGTATCCCAGCTTGGCCTGAAACTTGAGGCAACCTTCTTGCCTCAGTCTTCCAGTGCTGTGTCACNCTCTCCAGCTCATTATGGTATTTTCAAACATACAGCACTATACTGTCTTCCTACGTAGCTTGTCCTTCATGTCCCTTTAAAAATCAATTAAATCTTTGAAAGAATAATAATAATAATAAAATAACAAAGTACTCTTGCCCAGTTATGTTCACGCTATTTCTCACTTGCAGCAGCTCTCTGGGTCCACAAAGCCCTATCAAATGGTGCTTTCCCTGTCTACTCCAGTGCCCCTGTCCAAACCCAGATTCTGAGCTCCATGGGATCAGAAACCTATTCATTTCTCCCCACAAATGGTAACACAGACTCTGGCAAACAGTGGGGATGCTACTGTAGATGTTTCAGAAANGAGTGACTGCACACCAAGTTGCAGCCTGTCACTGTTATCATCTAGCTGCATAACTGTCGTTCAACTTATACGGCCTCCCATAACCTCACCTGTGGAATGGGTTTTAATTGGCTCATTAAAATCTTCTTCACATACTGAAGAGAGAAAAATGAAAAGGTGATGACTTATGACTTAAATATCCAATTATAAGAGGATTTTATTTTGTTTTGTTTTTTGAAACAGGGTTTCTCTGAGTAGCCCTGGCTNTCCTGAAACTGACTCTGTAGACCAGCCCGGCCTTGAACTCAGAGATCNCCTGCCTCTGCCTCTTGAATGCTGGGTTAAAGGTAAGCACTACCACACCCACTTATAAGTGCATTTTTAAAATGCTATGGTGGGTGTTGGCCTGATGGATCAGTGGTTAGGAGCACTTGGTTATCTTCCACAGTATCTAAATTCAGTTCTCAGGACCCACAGCAGGTGGNTCACAACTACCTGTAACTGCAGCTCCAAGAATCCAATGCTTCTTCTTGCTTCCACAAGCACTGAACACTTGTGCACANACATACATGTGTANGAGCGCGTGCACGCGCGCGCACACACATACACACACACAACAAAAATCTTAAAAGTTATAGTGCTTAGGTTATTGTTGTTAGGGGTTCTTTGGTTCTTTTGCTCTTTTGGGGGCCTGCCACCCAGCTCCCAGATATATCACTCTTGGAGGCTTATTCTTACTTATAAATGTCCAGCCTTAGCTTNGCTTATTTTTTGCCTACTTTTCTTAATTTTAAATTACCCCATTCTCCTACTTCTGTAAATCTCACTCTTACTCNGTGGCTTGCTGTGTAGCTGGGTGGCTGGCCCCTGGAATCCTCCTCCTTCTCTAGCTCCTTCCTTTTCATCACTCCTCCATCTCTTTTCCTCTTCTTCTCCTCCCAGATTTCTCCTTCTATATATTCTCTCTTCCTGTCAGCCCTGCCTATCCTTTCTCCTGCCTCACTATTGGCCATTCAGCTCTTTATTAGACCATCAGGTGTTTTAGACAGGCACAGTAACACAACTTACAGAGTTAAACAAATGCAACATAAACAAAAGTAACACACCTTAAAATAATATTCTAGAATAGGTTATATGCCAGGAACTTAAAGAGAAATATCCTACAACCCTTAATAATTTAAAAATTAGTATAGATAAACAAATGAAAGTGTTAGGTGGAAAGTACACATCTTTTTNTGTCATACATGTTAAANGAACAGGTAAGTATACTGACTGCAATACACAAACATACACAAGGAAAAGAGAAATGTCAAGAGACTGATACATTCTGGGCTGCCTCTTTTCTTCCACTGTGGGGGAAAACTGCTACTGCAAAAACAATCTCAAATTAATAATTAAATGCTTTAAAAACAGCNTATCAGAGAAAAAGCTTTTGAAAGATTGTGTTCTAAAAGTTCTAGATACATGCACCTAAGAGAGAAAACCATCAATTATCACTGAGCTGTACTAATGAAGGCACATGTTAAATTTATTTACATTTCGCCCCCAGCACCACATGCCTTAGTGTTCATATTATGTTGCAAGGAAAATTAGGCTGGTTAGTTCATGTTCTAAATTGCCTTCTAAAATGCCATCTTCTAAACCTAGAATGTATGTGCATGAAATCTGAGCTACATAGGAAGCAGAAGCAGGAAAACACAGAATTCTATATCAGTCCTGGCAAGATGGCAGGAATTCGTCACAGCAATGACAACTGTGAGGGCTCTTAAACGTCCCTATCTTTTTATTTATTTATTTATTTATTATGTATACAGTGTTCTGTCTGCATGCATGCCTGCAGTCCAGAAGAGGGCACCAGATCTCATTATGAATGGTTGTGAGCCACCATGTGGTGGCTGGGAATTGAACTCAGGACCTCAAGAGGAGCAGTCTGTGCTGTTAACCTCTGAGCCACCTCTCCAGCCTAAATGTCACCATCTTAAAGAAGCCTTTTCTGTCTAAAGTTGCTAGCCCTTTTTTCTCCTGGATTCCCTACCTAGTTTCCCTGCCATTAGGTCACATGTTATCTTTAGTAAATGACTAATTTTTGTTGTTGTTTCTTCTTCCACCAATACAGCAATGTAAGGATCATTTTCTGAAGTGTTCTCTTCTAGAACCCCACTGTACTTCAGAGCACATGGCAGAGTAGATATCAACATCTGGTGAATGAAGAGCTGAATGTAAGAGTAGCATTTTAGAACCTGGTTCTCAAGGTGGAAAGTTTCATCTTTTTATACCAGTCACTGGACACATGAGGCACANGGCANAGAGGCTGAGCAGGAGAGAGGGTGGAGTTAGGTTGGTAGCAGGGAATGAGGGAATGATGGCATGAGAATACCATCTGCCTGCAGAATCCAATTCTCCAAAATGTACACAAAGCACGCTTTGTGTCCCCTTTGGCTTGTTAGGAAGTTGATACTGGCCTAATGTCTTTCATCATGGGAACAGACAACAAAAGGAAAGCTGTGTGATGAACTGAGCCTGGTCCAAGGCATGTTTTAAAGCCAAAGGGGTCTCCAAAGCTTTTCAGTTATATGGCAAAAGAGGCTTAAAGCTAATTAGAAAAACTCTCAAAAGTAAAGTAACTATTGAATTCAGATGGTTATTACATTTTCTACTCCCCTTCTGAATGAAATAGCTCCCAACTTATTTAGGTGGATTTATTAATCAACAATTGCTGTCAGAAAGATGACACCATAAATAATTTACAACTAGCTGTAAAGAGCAATGTTGATTTTACCTCGTGGATCTAAGGAGAGCTTGGTCAGCCAGCCAACATGGCCTCCGTGAGGAAGTGACTTAAAATGCAGCTGAGTTAGGAAGGAAAGAAATATTCTCCACTATCAGCCTTGAGAACCNAACCCCAAGCAATATATTGCCAGTAAGACAGCTCAGCCTAAGGTGCTTGTTCACATGCCTGTTGATGTGAGTTCAATCCTTAGTTCCCACAAGGTGGCAGGAGAGAATCAGAACTGGAAAGTCATCCTCTGATCTCTGCATTATGGCATGAGGTACGTGTGTGTGTGTGCATGTATGTATGTGTATACACACACAAAATAAAGAAAAATTTAAAACAACAGCCCATATGGCATACAATTANGGAAGNGAAATATCATAAATATCATAAATGCATCAAAAATGCAAAGAAGGAAACAGTAAAACTATTTGAACAGATATTTAGCTTAAGAAATCCATGAAACAGATAACTCATTCTTCCTAAAAATTGACTTTCGTGTGTGTGTGTACAGCGTATATCTGTAGCATATATACCCACAGAAGCCACATGACTTCATGGCCTTTAGAGCTGAAGTTACAAGCACCCGACCTGGGTGCTGGGAATAGAACTCAGGTATTCTGGAACAGCAGCAAGTTTTTTTAAACAATGACCCAGTTCTCTAGCCCCCAAAGAACTCATTTTGAACACTGCATCTAAATGCAGAGTTGGGCTCAGTCTCTGGGTTCATGTAGGAGTACAATAGTGTTTCTGAAACTCTCTGGGCAAAAAATTCTTTCCCATTCTATTATTTATTGAGAAAACCACTCAGAAGGTGGTTTACATTTTAAATTGCCTGGGATTCTGGTTATCTAGAATAGAAACTACAAATTGATCGGTAAGAAAAGATAGTAAGAGTGTGGAAAAAAATCTGTCCAAGTTACATGGCTGCATGTTCTTGACAGCAATAAAGATTAACTCAAACAGTTTAAGAATAACAAACCCAGAAGGTCAACCATTTTTTTTGTCCTTGAACATCCAAACATCATGCTTTTCAAAGCCTATCCCTGGTCCCAATTATAGAAAACCTTCCCCAAAAGTCTCTTATAATACCTGAAGAACTGACACACTCACCTGTCACCTTCACGATGACTGTGGCAGGGTCAAACCTGAGTTTTTTGGCTTCTGGAAATGGNGTACAGGTTCCATTCTTCCCAGCCTTATCTAACCGCTCATATCTTTTATAACTGAGAGCCTACCTCACTTCTGAAAAACATCTGAAGACTTTAGGTCATGCCACTCAGTTTCTTCATCAAGAATGTAAAGAAAGTTCATCACAACAACAAGACACAGCAGCATTTTAAAGCCAAGTGCTTACCTTTGAATACTTCTGTAGCTCCTCATCATCTGCAATCTGTGTGTTCAGAGTAGCTACCTACATTTACAAGAAAAACGTTTCCATATCTGTATGAGCATAATTTCATTTCCCCGTTTTCTGAAATATCAGCAAACCCAGCACATTGATAACTCATCTGAAAATATCCAGTATTTCTGAAATCTATAAGTATAGCANATCCAATACATTTAATTTTTTGTTATTCTTTACACTAATCTTTTCACCCTAAATTATGCAGAAGTTGAACTTGACTTCTTGCCCTCCCTCTGCTTGGGCTGTATTTTATTAACAACTTACAGATGCAAGTCATCAGTAAAGTACTTTTCCTTGCAAGAAATTCATTTCTTTTTGATGTACAACTGCAGGAGAGGCAATAGACAGACAGCCTGAACATAAATAGATGTACAAATTCCCATCTCAATAGTGAAATATTTCATTAAAGCTTGCCCAGTGACTGGGCAAAACCCAAATTTATTTTATGTAGCAGTCATTCTAGAGTCCTTCCTGTTAGGTAGCCTCCCTGGGTCTGTGGGTTGCAGAGTGATTGTCCTTTAGTTTATATCTAGTATCCACCTATCAGTGAATACATACCATATTTGTCCTTCTGAGTCTGGGTTTTTGTACATCAAAAAAAAAAATTCATTTCTACAGATGTCTACCAATAAAACTCAAACTAATATATGAACAACACATATATATCCATCTTTTGGTATTGAGAGGCTGCTCAAGTTTTCATGAAGGTGTACTATGTGTATATACTGACATCAGCTCTAAATTACTTATGATACCTAATACAAGGAAAATGCTAATAAACATGTCACAACATATTGTTTAGGAACAATGATGTGAAAACAAAAGTTTGTACCTGTTCAGCTCTGATGAAAATTTCCCCCAAATATGTTTAAGCTACAGTGACAATGTAGAATCTATAAACATGGAGCCAAATATGAAAGTCTAACTATACTAACTTTAAAGTCTATGATCCTCCAAATTTTAATAAACCTCATTATATTAGATCTGTAAAAATTTTACTCTTCCATCAAGATGGCTCACTAGGGGGCTAGAGAGATGATTCAGCAGTTAAGAACACTGGCTGCATTTCCAGAAGACCTGNGTTTGATTCCCAGACCCCCACGGTGGCTCACAACCATCTGTAACTCCAGTTCTAAGGAATCTGACACCATCTTCTGGCCTCTGTGGGCACCAAGCACACAGGTGATGCACATTCATATAGACTCAGTCAGGCACTTACACAGAAAATAAAATATATTTTTTAAATATTTTAAAAATATTTTTTTAAATAAAATAAAATTTTTTAATTTTTTTTACCTGGCTCAGCAGGTAAAAGCTCTTGCTGTGCAAGCCTAATGACCTTTAAAACACAAAAGTGGAAGAAAACTGACCCCTGAAAGTTGTCCTCTGATCTTCACATGTACACAAGGCCCCATTCACACTCAAACCCATATGCACAATCACAATAAATTAAAAAAAAATTTATTCTAGCACTCAGGAGGCAAAGGCAGATAGATCTCTGAGTTCGAGGCTAGCCTGGTCTACGGAGTGAGTTGCTGGACAGCCAGGGCTACACAGAGAAACCCTGTCTCAAAAAAACAAAAACAAAAAAATTTTACTCTTAGCCGGGCATAGTGGCACACACCTTTAATCCCAGCAATCCCAGCAATCGGGAGACTGAGGTAGGCAGATCTCTGTGGGTTTGAGGCCAGCCTGGTCTACAGAGTGAATTCTAGAACAACCAGAGCTACATAGTGAGACCTTGTATTTGGGGGGTAAGGAGGGGTTCTTTATTTATTTATTTAAAACCCTTGACAAAACTGAGAGTATTGTCGTTTTAAAATTTCAAACCCAGGTCTTAAATTCTGTAAGTTAGTCACGTGGACATGCACCAGGAAATGGTGTGGCAAGAGGATCAGGAGTTCAAGGTTAGCCTCAACTACAGTTGTAGTTACATAAAAAGCTACATAAGACCTGGTCTTAAATCAGTGCTCCCTCCTCCACAGAAAACAAGCAAACAAAAAAAATCAGATTATTAGGGCTCTGGAAGAAAGTGCAATAAGGAGGAGTAAAATGTATGTATCCATTCACTCATCTGCCTTAGGAGGCTTCCCCTTGTATCCCTATAACTTTAAAGGAATCACTGTAAAGATCCAACTTAAAATCTCTCTCCTGTTTCCAGCCTCGACTTTTACCATGTGATGTAAAAAATATGACATATAGAGAATAAAACTTGAACACACACCACACACACACACACACACACCCCTCCATTACAGAGCTTTATTCCCCAATAAGGCTGTTAGCGGAAAGCTTGCCTAGCATGCATGAAGGAAGCCCTGAGTTTGAGCTATCATAAATCAGGCATGATAGTTCACATCTATAATCCCACAACTGAGGAGGTGGAAGCAAGTAGAACACAANTTCCAGGTCATCCTTAGCTACACAGCAAGCTTGAGGGCAGCTTTGGCTACATGAGACCCTGCTTCAAAACAGTGAAAATAAATATCCCATCATATAACTGGTAAGCCACATACTCTCTGAACATACACATGAGAATGTGTGACTTTCTAGGTAGCAGCCTAGTGACAGGGCTCTATGAACTAGAGACCCCGCAGTTACAAGAACTAACGTGCAGGCCCAGAATGAATGGGAAAGTGACCACGTGACTCATCTTAATGACACTAAAGCTACTCTGGTGACAGTGGCCAGACATTCAAACACAAAATACACTGTCAGGCATTAATGATAACCCAGTATTAATGACCAGATACATAAGAATGTGTCAAGGCTACATAACAAGACCTTGTCTCAAAAAAGAAAATTTGAAAGACAACAGATATTTTATTGCCATGTTTGATGAACATCAATGAGATTTCTCTAACACAGCTCTCTGCTTTCATGTGGATTCACTGGGGAAACATAACCAATCCTTTACTGGCCAAATCTAATAACAGGTGAAAGGAAGCCTAATGGCCTGCTGGCACCATAAACCCATACCTCACCTAAATTACTTCCTGTTCTTCTAAATACATTTCATAATCATTCTTTCATTTTTCTCATAAAACTGTAAGATTCTTTGTGAAACATAGGACTAATATCCACAGCTCTCTCAGTGTACAATAAAACAAACAGATCATAAAAGCAATCATAAAGATGCCAGCCATTTTAAGTAGCTGATTCAAGTTATAAATTCAAAGGCCAGCTTTCACCTCCCCCTAATGTTCTTCTACCTATTGTTGACCTAAATGCCTTCAACATGAACTGAGTGTCTGTTAANTGTAACTGAAGTTTGTGTACAGTCCTTAACTGTTCTTATAGCTTAAAATGCTTTAAAAATTGATTGATTGCTCTAATAGGGAAGAAAGACAGGAAGAAAACAATAGAAGTAGCCATGTCTTCTTTGGCTCTCTCATGTCATTTTAAATTATAGTGTTAAGAGTGTAACATGAANTGAAACTTTCTATTAAAATATTTTTTAACATACCATTACTTCATAATCTGGGCCCAGTAGGTTTTCCCATCTGGATTTCAGCTCATTTTCTGTAGAGCCTGGGGTTTTCTCTGGATATACATCTACAAGAAAAAGAACGTTGAAGCTGCTATGAGCTAAACATACTTAACTAACAAATTCTTTAATAATAGCTAGCTTCAGAGGGAAAGGGAAAAATAAGTAAAAAGGAAAATGTATTAATTTAAATCTGACTTATGAGAATAATACAAAATGTAAAGACGCCTATGACAAACTTGTGAAGGGGCTTTTGCTCAGGAACACTTTAAAAGGAAGAAGAAGTGATGAACTACAAATGAAATCTGAATATATAGCTTCTTTGTAGATCTCCTACATATCTGGCTCAGTTTTATTTGTAGGTCTTATAAAGATTTGATTTAAATGTTAATCTTTTCAAAGTAGCACCGTCCCACCTCTCCACTGGGCACGTAAATGTGTATGGAGCTAGCATTGTAATCAACAGGCTACGGTGACACACCACAGCCAGGCTTCCACATGCCAGGATGGACAGAAGAGCCGTCTGGCTCAAATCTGAATTTCATCAGGGAGAAACTTTACTTTTACACCAATCTTTTGCTGCTGCTTAATTATTAGGATATTTGTACCTTTTCAATGNTCTCGATTTAATGGTACCATTATCGCACAGGTGAGATCATTTTAAAAGCGGAGACAGAAAGTGCCAGGCCTACCCTCCGTATATTCTCCCCCAGACTCTCAGAGTAGCTAGCAGTCTGAAGAATGCCTGACAGATAAAAGTCAAAGTACTAAAACTATCATTCGCACTTACATCCATACTAATAGCAGAAGATAAAAAGATTCCACGTTTTTTAAGTTAAGTTCCTCATTTCTGCTGCAAGATTGGACATGTCACAGAACACTTATCACAAGTGACATAACCATCTGCCTACCGTCAAATGTAACACGCAGCATCAGCTCTTTTCATCTCCNGAGCAGCTCACTTTGGCTGCACAGAACGCTTAATTACATACTACAAATCATTAAGTTAAATAGGCTAACTTCANAATCAGAGACTAAGACTAATGAACACTAAAGAACTTAAATTACTCCATTTACAAAAGAACATCCAGGAAATAACTATATTAATTGATATGCTAGATTACATTTCGGGGCGGCTAATCAAAGATCCTATTAAAACAAGTATCAAAATCGTCTGAGTGGCATGCACTCCTGTGAATATTTCCTTAAGAAGTTCTGAGTTCTTACAATTTCTTTTCTTTCTTCTTTTTTTTTTTTTAATTTATTAGTGTCGGGTAGAGGGCAGGAGGGAGAGTCTACAAGCCGCAGCACACATGTGGACATCAGAAAACAACTTGTGTGGTGCTGGCTTTCTCCTTCTGCCTTACGTGNGTTCTGGGAATCAACCTTGGGTTTTCAGGCTTACTGCAAGTGCCTGTATCCATTGAACCATCTTTCCAGTCCCTTTACCAAATTCTGTAAAAGTTTCAGCAATTTGCTTGGTGTCTTCCAGGTAGTTTCATATCTGCTAAAAGAATCTAAACAAAATCTACAACGTATTGAGAGAATTCTAAGTTTACAAAGATGGTAGTCAGATGACAGTAAGCTCACCCAAGTAAAAGAAGATGCTGATGATTCAACTCCCTTGGGGCTGTTTTTACCTTTCAGGTACACAATGAAACCACAGACAGCTATGCATTTTAAAGCACAGCTCAAAGGACTAAGGGACAGGGAAGGCAGTTAACCTGCTTGCAGCAGCAGCAACAACAAAAAAAGCTGCACAAAGGGATGAAACAAGAGAGTAACAAGATTATCTTAAGCAACCATCATGGAGGTGACACAGAGACTAACTCATCACAGCAGCCAGAAGAGGCAGGCATACTTGCAAACTGAAATTTTACCCATGCATGAAGGAAACAATATAGTGAGATTCATTTTTAAAACATGAGCAAATGCTGGGTATGATGGTGCACACCTTTAACCCCAACACTTAGAAGGCAGCAACAGGCAGATCTCTGTGAGGCTGAAGCCTGCCTATGGTCTGCATAGCAAATTCCAGGCTGCCAGGGCAACATAGTAAGACCCTATCTCAAAATAAAAAAATAAAAATAATAAAAATTTTTAAAAATTAACAACAATCAAAAAAAGGCATGGGTACAGCATAGGGAAGTGGAGACAGAAGCACTGTGAGTTCTAGGCTAGCCTGAGCTATACAGTAATATATTTTCTCAAAAACAAACAGAATAATGACAATAGCAATGAGACACCATATTTCTAAAACTATTTCTAATTTCAAGTTTATTTGATTTTCACCTAGTTCTTTGATATTCATCTGAGATCAACTAAATTAAAACAGTAACAATTAATTGCACTCTAGTTGGATCCAAAAAGGGATGAGGGTGGCTCCTAAACCTTTATCTTGAGTGAGACATTATTAATACCTCCCTTCGAGCTACCTTTCCTAACATATAAAAAGCCAAAGGCCAGCTTCTCTGGAACATGGATGGTGTTAAATCTTTTCAGGAGTTTCCCTTAGCTGGCAAAGCCTTTCCAAGTACCTCTGTAGAAGGAACGAGCTATAACTCAGTATGACTGCAAGCAGGAGTCCTGCTAACAGCTGAAGTAACAAAGTACAATGTAAAAGGTCAAAGTTGGAAACAATTTGAAAATTTTAAAATAAATATATAGCAGCCTGTCATATGATGCAACATATAAAAAATTCATTTAAACTTTTATGAAGAGGAAANACTTCTATATATAAACAGCTACAATATTCAGATATAAATACAACTGTAACACACAAATAAGAATACATAGTAATTAAAATACTACATAGTTATTGCATACTAATAAATATGCATTTGAAACACAATTAAACAAAGATTAAACAAAAACACACTTGGTACTCTACTGCAAAATATGTTATAGATTATATTAAGATTATAGTCAAAACACCCTATTTTATTAAAATTTAGAGAGTGTGAGGTTGGTGGTAGTATTAGGGATTAAATCTAGGACCTCATACATGCTAGGCTAGCACTCTACCATGGTGGTACATCCCTAGCAAAATATTCCACCTTGAATCTTTAAGATGTCTCTACAGCATGAGCTTCCATCAGATAAAGACTGCTTTTATACAGGTCTCAAATTGCTACCTGGTTATTAGGATATTTGTAGCTTTACAAAGCTCTTGGTGTAATACTATTGCCTTTATTGCACAGGTCTGAGTCTGATTCCGCAGATACCACACCNTATTAACTATAGAGAAGAAATGGTTAATAAACAAAAACNTTGACATACTCCAAAGAAAAGGCTTTGGGCCTACCTGGTTTTTCTAAGGCTTGTATGTTGCTCTTTTTTAGATTATCCAGTCTTTCAATGTCCTCTGCCTCTGTACCCAAATTAGTTTCTGTTTTCAGGGATCCAGTTAGGGCTGGTACTTTAGGTAGTTCTGCAACAGTTCCTAAAATAAGAATTGCTGGTTTGAATTCCTAGTCCTGTGGGGGAAGGAGGGTGGCACATTCAAATGAGCTTATTTCACTCCCATTCACCTCTGGACCTCACTGCAGGTGATTCCTTTAATACTAAAGTTTTCTGTGATGTAACTAATTAATTCTAAAAAATAATTNGATAGTTTTCAAAGAATGAGGAAGTGCAGAAAATGAAAGTGAAAAGTTTAAGTCCATAACAAAACAGGGATAGATTTCTTACAATATAGCTTTAGGGGAAAAAAGAAAGAAAAAGAAACCAACAACAATGAGAAGGCTGGATGCTCTTGCTGTTGTGGACAGGTATGGAGTAACATATGCAAACAGGCTGGACCAACCATCAGGCACATGTAGAAAGCCACACAAGCAACCTCAGAGACTGGCAGTGAAAAAACTCCCCTGGGTGCAGATGGCTCCCTCCTTTTCCTCAGAGGAGACAAAGTTAAGTAAGGTTACCAGCAACTCACTAAGTATCTCTTAAACAGAAGAGGAGCAGCACAAGTGACACTATAGAGGGTTTCATTTTATTAAAAATAATTCCCCATCATCTTAAAAGAATTTTTAAATTTTTAATATATTTTTTAAATGTATATGAGCATTTTGCCTTTGTGTGTGTATATACATTAAATATGGGCCTGCTGACTGCAGAGGACAGAAGAATGTCAGATCCCTTGGGACCAGAGTTATAGATGGTTATGAACCTTCACGTGGGTGCTGAAATCCAATCTGGGCCCTCTGCAAGAGCAGCAAGTGTTCTTAACCACTGAGCCATGGCTCCAGCCCTTTGTAAAAGAATTTATTAAAAGTTCAAGGCTA
>LZPO01034863.1:554829-573747 GCA_001675575.1 Neotoma lepida
CTTTCCTCAAAGCTCCTCCACAGAGACTGCTCCTACAGATTAGCCAAGTCTTTCTCCTGTTCTGCTGTATGCAATGGCCCCACCTCCCTGTTCAACTGTATAAACTAAACACGTTGAGCTTGCAGGGTGCTGAAGCTTCTCTACCAAAGAGCCCAGTCTATCCAATCTCAACTTTTTGTGTACATGTGTCTGTGTGTCAGTCATTTTCTCATTGCCTCCTAGTCAGGGTTCCCAGACCCATACAAGGATGTGGCAANCAGACTAATTTAGAACACTTACCAGGGAAGATAGAGGCTCGCCCAACTCAAAATACTAGCAACATAATCATACAAAAAGACATAAGCAATTTTCCTCTATCAGACTCCATGACAAATGCACATACTTTCATATAGTTCAACTGCAGGACAAAATCTCCCATAANATGATGCAGTCACCTTCATTAGTTAATTTTTCTATTCTACAACATTACCAAGCCTGAACCAGCCATCTTCTGCAACCCAGCAAGGGTTCCAATGGAGGGACTAGGACACCAACCCAGGCACAAAATCTTCAACCTGCAATCTATCTTGCCTACAAGATGTGCTGGGTAAAGGTGGCACAGATCTTGTGGGAGTGGCCAACCAATGACTGATCCAACTTGAGACTCATACCACATGAGGGAGGCCACCCCTGACACTGCCTGGAGGGCAAGGAACCACAGGCTGGATAGCCCAGAGACCTAGGATAAAACCAAACCTGAATCAAATTATTCCTAATAATATTCTGCTATACTCATAGACTGGAGCCTAGCATAATTGTCATCAAAGAGGCTTCATCCAGCAACTGACAGCAACAGATGCAGAGACTCACAGTCAAATATTAGGTAGAGACATTCCAGGGAACCCCAAGGAAGTGGGGGAGGAAGGAGCCAGAGTGGTCAAGGACACCACAGAATCAACCAACCAGGGCTCATAGGGGCTCAAGGACACTGAAGAGACAATCAGGGACCCTGCATGGGTCTGACCTAGGCCCTCTGCATATATATTACAGTTGTGTAACTTNGTCCTCTTGTGGTACTCCTAACAGTGAGAGTGGATCCCTGCTTTTGGGAGCTTTTTCTTCCTACTGGGTTGCCCTATCCAGTCTTGATATGAGGGTATGTGTCTAGTTTTATTGTATCTTGTTATGCTATGTTTGGTTAATGTCCATGGGAGGCTTGCTCTTTTCTGAAGGGAAACAGAGGAGTAGGAGAAAGGGAGGAGGAATGGGGGAGGGGTGGGGGAGAGGAAGGAGGGAAAACTGTGGTTGGGANATATGAGAGAAGAATAAATATTAAAAGAAAGAAAGTTAACTGTGAAGTAAACAGGAGTATTGGAAATATTTAAGACATTCATGTCTGGAACAATACCCACAGTCTTAGATACAATAATGTTTTCTAAAATAAAATTGAAGAGAGGATGGCAGCTACCACTCACAGTGCTCACTGGTACCAGNAACTGCCAGTTTTTCATAAACCTACCTTCTCTTCACATCTCTAAGAACTAGATACCATTATTGGTTCCACATAANAGTGAAGAAACTGGCAGCTGGCATGGTGGTCTATGCCTGCACCCTAACATGTAGAGAGCAGCATCAGGGGGATCAGGAATTCAGGGCAGCCTCGGCTATACAGCATGTTTGAGGACAGCCTGGGCTACATGAGANCCTGTCTCAATATTTAAAATGTTAAAAGAGGAGGAGGAGAAGGAATCAACTAACCAACAGAGGCATGTAAAGGACATGTAAAGGACCTGGTGGGATACAACCAGGGAGAGGGANCAATGGATTTGAAAACACCAAAGCCTGACTCCAGAGCCNTCATTCTGAATATGCTAAGCAAGGTTCCACTTTGTTCATTGTATTTATCCTACAAACTGTGCTGTACCAATATTAGAAATTATAAGGAAAATGCTTACTTGTTAGTTTTCATTGTGACCTTTGCTTTATCAGTCTATTAGTTTCCTTTTGAACCAACAAATGAAAATTAAATAAACAAAGTAGCACTTGGTGTTACAAGAAAATAAGTATTATGCCAAGGCATGGAGGCTCACACATGTAATTCAGTATTTGTGAGGCAGTATTTGTGAGGCAGAGGCTAGAGGATCACAACTTCAAGACCAGTCTGATCTCCAGTGAGTTCCAGCCCAGCCAGGGCCACATAGTGATATCTTACCTCAAAAAAAACTACAACAACAATAGCAAAACACACTTAGTTTTCATTCTGAAGCTGTTGGCCAAAATCAGCAAGATGCTGGCTGGGGAGATGGCCCAGTGGGAAAAGTGCACACAAGCAGGATGACCTGAGTTCAAATCCCACACACCAATCAAAGCTGATGTGACACACTTTTGACTTCAGAGCTGGGGGTTCCCACTCCTTCCAGGCTAGCTGAAAGTCTGAGCCTCCAACATCAATGAGACCATGACTCAGAAGAAGATGGTGACACTGACATCAACCGTTGGGCTCTCCATGCCCACAAGCAGGTAAGTATACCTGCCTGCACATGCACGTGCACACATACAATTTGCTTCTTTGTTTTTCTAGACAGGGTTTCTCTGTATAGCCCTGGCTGTCCTGAAACTCACTCTGTAGACCAGGCTGGCCTTGAACTCATAGAGATCCACCTGCCTCTGCCTCCCCAGTGCTGATATTAAAGATGTGAGCCACCACAGCGCAGCCAATTTTTATGTTTTTAAAATTCATAAAATGTAACAAGCGTAAAAGATAAAAGAGATATTGATTTTTTTTTCAAGTCAAGAGACAACTAAGGAAAGAAAGATGGATCTCCACAGGTAAAGGTGCCTGCTTCACAGCCTAACAACCTGAGTTTGATTTCCCAGACCCACATGGTGGAAGTAAAGAACCAATTCCCACTAGTTGCTATCTGTGCTTATATGCACACTGTGNCATGCTTGTCCTTGCTTACACACACAAAACAAAACCAGAATTTTTTGTTTGATTTTGTTTTGTTTTCCAAGACAAGGTTTCTCTGTGTAGCCCTGGCTGTCCTGGAACTTGCTTTGTAGACCAGGCTGGCTATGAACACATATATATCTAACCTACCTCTGCCTCTTGAGTGCTGGGACTACAGGTATGTGTGTCACCACTCCTGGCCCAAAACTGAATTTTTTAAAAGTGACNTTTTTTTTCTCCTTTTTAAACTTATATGAAAAAATGCCTGCAATGATTTTATAAAATCAATAATCTAGTCATAAACTTTCACTATAATTCATAAATATGAGATTTTTTAAAATAAATAACCATATCTTCCTTAAGATAGTCAACAGTAAGCTTCTAATAAAACCTATAAAACTCATAGGTATAGTGGCACACACCCATAATCCTAGCACTCAGGAGGTTGAACCAAGGGAATTGTGAGTTCAAGGACATCTTGGGCCACATTGCAGGTTCCCTGCTCCCCCTACACACAGATTAACTTACTGTGACATCAAAGAACACAAGACCTCTTATCACCAAATAAGAGATCATTTAATTTGGCCTCTACATTAAACAATAATCTTNAATAAGGAAACCAACCAGACATTAAAAAGATAAAAACAAAAAAAAATTCTTCCAATAAACATCTTGTAATGTTGCAATTTGGAAATACGATCACCTTTCTTGACCTAGAATAATGGAAAGGACTTCCAATGACTGCCAACTATTGTTGTAGTGAATAACAGAATTTAGAATGATTATGTTCCCAAGCTTATGACCCACCNTTTCAGGCAGAGATGTATCAGCTGAGCTGGTGGAAGTGCGGCCTTGTGTGTGGCCCACTTCCCTGGCCACAACCAGACGCAGAGACCCAGTAGCTTGTTGTAGCAATGCAATNGCTTGCTGATGGGAAATATTCTGATCCAATGGGGTGTCATTAATGGCCAAAATCTGGTCATTTTCCTTCAATCTTTGATCCCTAGTCATACAAGAAAAGAAGAATTTGTTTTAGGTACCATGACAACGCGAACACGAACACAGAGCTGGCCCCGGTGTCCTTCTAGGAATCAGNGGCTCCATTAGCATATATGCTTCTCTTACACCATCCTATGTCATATTAACACTGCTGTTTTACACGAGACACTGAAACTTGAAAAATTAAGTCACTTGAACAAGACTGCACAGTTGTTGAGAAAAAGCAACATCCAGCCTTAAACTACAAGATTTTTTGACTAGTGAGCCTGTAAGAACAGACTCTGCCCCAGATAACTTGTCTCTGAGGTGCTGGTATTACTCTTATTGCATGTATTCCATTTCAGTTTCACATAGGGGAAACATTTTGGATGATAAGATACCAGCAGGGTATTTACAAAGGTTTCTGCTATGGTTTCAATGTCTGTGCCTCTAAACTCCTGTGGAAATTTTAATTTCTATTGTAAAGTATCAAAACAGGGACTTCTAAGGGATGATCAGGCTGTAAGGACTATCCACTCTTCACAAAAGGCAAGTTTAGCTCCTTGTTACCCTGCTTCATTTTGCCTTTCCACCATGTGAGGAAACAGCAAGAAGCCCAAGCCAGTTGTAAATACCTTGGCATGGTCCCAGCTTTCAGAGCTGTAAACCAATAAATCTCTGTTCATCACAAGTTCTAAAACCTTAGGCATTCTGTTATAGCAAAATGGACTAAGACTGAGCCTCACAATCATCTTTTAAAGGAACTGAGAAGTAAACGCTGAATCTAGGGACACGTGTGTGCACTGACANAGGTTCACTGACTACACAGCAGAAGGTCAAGTTGGAAGAAGGACTCACTCTGACATCAGAGATAAGAGCATCATGTATCAGNCCATCCANTACACACAGTCAGGAAGGATAACCGATATAGTATATATACAAGCACTTCCCACAATATTCCAGAACTTTATAGATAGATGCTGTTTTAAAAAAGCAAGTTGTTGCCAGAAGATGAAAGGAAGAAAAAGTTGGGAGTGACTGTCAACATATACAACAGGATGGGAGCTCTTTTTCTAGTTGATGAAATTTCTAGAGTTTTTACTATTTCTAGAATNATGGGAATGATTACAAAACACTGAGTATATGAAACATCACATCAAAATTGTATGCTTCAAAATNTAAGGTTTATACTATTTGAATTATAACCCAGTAGATCTATTATTTTAAATTTGGAGTTAAANAGACTAGAAGTAATCATCTATAAACAGGAAATAAATGGAAAAAAATTATTGACAGAATTTTCTAATCATATCCTGCCACTACTGCTATTATTCTATCAAGAACATCTGAATAGTGAACTTAGGAAATGAGTCATAAATCAAAGACTAGAAATCAAAGAGACAAAGATTTTGTGCAGAACCCTTCAAACATAACAGCAGGCACATGTGGAGATAGTGGGGTTAAGGAACCTCCAGAGAGCTAACCAGCAGTAGTTGCTATCATTACTGTTTTTACNGCTAGTTTCTTACTCTCTTCATAGTAACATTTTCAGAGCTGTCAGGAAAACATGAACCAAGTACAGAATGAACTTCCTCACCTGTCTGCTACACTCCCTGGATGGACTTCCTTCACAAAGATATCAATTAATCCCAGACTTTGGTTTCTCAGGGCCACCACACTGAATCCAAGGCCACCAGTTGAAGGGCGTTCTATATCTATATATTCAACATGCCGGCCCTAATNAAGGGGAGAAGTCAGAAAGGGAAAAAAAAACATGATGTGCATTTAAATATCATCTTCTACAGAACNGAAACTGTGCAGCACACAGCAGCTTCTCCTAGGTTATCGCTGTCAGTCTAAACATGCTCGGGGTTTTGGTAATATAATAATATAATAACATGCTGGCTCTGGAAACCTTTTCATTTGACTGTTTTCAGCATAGCACAGAGCACAGCATTGATAAGCATTTTATTACAATTCATCCACATTATGAGATAGGTTCTGGGCTGGACAAAAACTGAAAACAAACAACCTTTCCCACAGTAAACTCTCAGTTACTTTGAACATAAATGTCATTAAATTCTCTTGATGCAAAACACATTTTTAAAAAGGAAAGTAAATCAGATATGCCAGAAGCATGCTTGTGTTCAGCCCAGTCAGAACCAGCTGCATTTATAACATTTTGTTTTAAACTCTATAGCAATGAATTCATACTCCATTCACTTGGTCATTTCAAAGGTTACAGAGTACCAGAACTGCAGAGTATTTTACCGTTTTAGTTAACATGTACAATGTACAATGTGAGAGCTTCATAAACATAATCAAATCACAAGTANATCACACAGAGCAGATGGAGCTTAAAGTCATGAAAGAACTAGAATATTTTTCCACTACCATGACTTGAAACAAACAAATTCTTTTTCATTCTCAAGCCCAAATTTATTTATTTATTTACTTACTTACTGACTGACTGACTGACTTATTTTCCTCTTTTGGTTTTTTGAGACAGAGTTCTCTATAGTCTCAGCTATTCTGGAACTCACTATGTAGACCAGGCTGGCCTTGAACTCACAGAGATCTTCCTGCCTCTTCCTCCCAAGTGCTGGAATAAAAGGGTCTGTACATCCAAACCCAGCTTCTTATTTTTAAGATTGACTTTATTTTGAATTATGTGTATGGGTNTAAGTCTGTGCATGGANATATGCACATGAACCACCCACCTACTGAGGCCATAAGAGGGCTTGGATCCCTGGAGCTGGAGTTACAGGCATTTGTGAGCCACCCAATGTGAGTGCTAGGAACCAAACTCAGGTCTTCAACAAGAAATTCTAAATTTTCTTAAAAAATTCAAAAACTTCAGTTGTCTATCATTTACTTCTTGGTAGGTATTAGGGGCTACAGTTATATTATCCATCCTAATGTTCTCCTAGATTTTCCAAATTACATTAACTGCAATTCACAAATTGTCTTGATATAAAATTAAAACAAATTTTTTTATGGTGTTCTGTTTCAGGTTTTTTTTTTTCTTTTCTTTTCTTTTCAGAGAGGGCATGACAACGCAGCTCAAGTTGGCCTCAAAATTGGAGATCCCCTGCCTCAGCATGCGGGATGCCGGGCTGTAGGCTTTTGCCAGCACGCCCTACTCTCCTGTAATTTAATGACAAGTTCCAACATACTGGTTAGGAATAGTGCCAATTCCTCCTACCAATATAAAAACATAAGCAAACAAAATACATAGTAACACATTTTAAGACAAAAAGAAGTATAAGTCTCCTTTTTAAAGTGAAACAGAAGAAAAACACTCAGTGACATGATATAACCTTACCTGAGCCATCTGCCTGTCTCTTATACACATCTAGATGTGTATAAGAGACAGGCCTACTCTCCTGTAATTTAATGACAAGTTCCAACATACTGGTTAGGAATAGTGCCAATTCCGCCTACCAATATAAAAACATAAGCAAACAAAATACATAGTAACACATTTTAAGACAAAAAGAAGTATAAGTCTCCTTTTTAAATGTCTCTTATACACATCTAGATGTGTATAAGAGACAGGTACAAGTTGGCCTCAAAATTGGAGATCCCCTGCCTCAGCATGCGGGATGCCGGGCTGTAGGCTTTTGCCAGCACGCCCTACTCTCCTGTAATTTAATGACAAGTTCCAACATACTGGTTAGGAATAGTGCCAATTCCTCCTACCAATATAAAAACATAAGCAAACAAAATACATAGTAACACATTTTAAGACAAAAAGAAGTATAAGTCTCCTTTTTAAAGTGAAACAGAAGAAATCTAGATGTGTATAAGAGACAGTGTAGAGGGAGAGAGAGAGACGGCAGGCAGGGAGGGAGGAGAGAAAGAAAGAAAAAATGAGAGATAGGGTTGTGGGGTGTAGGAGGGAGAGAGATGGCTCAGCAGTTATACTCTTCCAAGTACAGTAGCACCCATGTCAGGAAATTATCAACCACCTGTAACTCCAGCTCCAGCAAATCTGACACCTCTGCCCACTCCACACACACTCACATGCACATAATTAAAATAAAGTTTTT
This sequence comes from Neotoma lepida, assembly GCA_001675575.1. Taxonomy (NCBI): domain Eukaryota; kingdom Metazoa; phylum Chordata; class Mammalia; order Rodentia; family Cricetidae; genus Neotoma; species Neotoma lepida. The sequence continues at coordinate 562,789 of LZPO01034863.1, forward strand.
TTGTTTTGATTTTTTTCAAGACAAGGTTTCTTTGTGTAGCCATGGCTGTCTGTAGACCAGGCTAGTCTCAAACTCAGAGATCCGCCTGCCTCTGCCTCCCAAGCACTAGGATTAAAGGCATGTGCTATCACCGCCTAGCAAACTAAATAAATTTTTGAAGAAAGAAGACAAATAAAGTATCTATCAACAAATCAATATGTTCTTGAGGCTAGAGCTTTTTAATACTACATAAGATGTTTATTTTTAAAATTTATTCTTGATACACTTAAGTATGTAAGACACTGAGCCTTTTGCATTTCTCTATCTGTTTCCATGGAGGAGCCACAAAAGATTCACAGAAGGCAAACAGTAGTTAGTACTCACAGCAACAGTGTTTAATCATTGTTTTTAAGAGCCAGGTACTAGACCAAGATTCCTGCATGTATATTATATTATCTCACTGAATCTTTTGTAATACCCCAATTGATGTCATTCATTATCCCACTTGGTGAATATGAAAATTGAGGCACTCAAGATCCTTGTATAATATTAATGACAAGTGAATCACAAGGCCACTTAAACATTCTAAAAAAGAACATCCTAGCATTACAAGAAGCAATTTTTGTAAAACACTGACTGATACAAGTGCCCACACAGTAAAGTAAAAGCAATGTTAATAACAAATGTCAAAGGGGGATAGAGATGTGGCTCAATGGTTAAGAGCACTTGCTGCTCTTCCAAAAGATCTAGATTCGATTCCCAGCACACACATGGTGGCTCACAATCATCTCTAACTCTAGTCTAGGGGACCTAACACCCTCTTCTAGCCTCTACAGGTACCAGGCACACACAAGGTACACAGATCTATAACATATAATCAAAACATCCATATACATTAAAAAAAATAATAAATGTGAAGATGGTGTCTTATATGTATAACAAAGAGCTGCACCCATGGAATCCTTACTAAACAAGACCTACATGACAATGCCAGCTGCTGTCCCAACATGGATAGGGAGAGTCTCAGAAGGCTTCACCCTAGATGAGTTAGAGCCAATTAATGGCTGCTAAAAGAGAGAGCCAGTCTTCTTCAGGGACAGCCCCCCGATAGACTAAAAATCCCAAATGGTCATCCCTCAACACATACACATATGAGCAACACTAAATGGTCCCAGCAGACTGTATTCATATATACTTATGTGTATGTACATGAATAATTAAAGGTGAGTAATAATTAAAGGAGAAGAGGTCATGAAGTTTAGTGGGAGTAGGAGGGGGACGCGGGAGAGGTTGGAAGGGTGAGAGTATAAGGTAGAAATTTTATAAATTGAGTACTTATATAAGAAGTTCTCAAAAAATAATAAGGGCCTGGCACAGTGGCACAAGTCTTTTAATCCCAGCACTTTGCTGGTATGGGCAAGTGGATCTTTGTGAGTTCCAGGACGGCCAGGGCTATATGGTAAGACCCTGTCTCAAATAAATAAACAATGAATAATAAAATTAATGTTTTAAAAAAGAATAAATGTCAAATTCAAACAAGATCAAGCTAAGAAGATCAGTCAACATTCCAACAGGCAGCACTAATTGGATTCGGTGAGTTAAAAAAAAAGAGGTGGATGAAGCAGGGAAAGGGATATATTGGAGGCACCTGGGGAAAAGGAGGTAGAAGCTGGGGGAAATGTGTTCAAAATACACTATTTACTTGTGTGAAATTGACAAAGAATAAATAAAAACAATCTACTATTAAATAAATGGCAAGGGCCAGGAGAGGACTCTGAGTACAAGTGCTTATTATGTAATCCTGATGACCNGAGTTCAGATTCCTGAAACCCAGGCACAAGTGGAAGGTCAACAACCACACCTCAGACTATCCTCAGGCCTCTACATGCACCCTCACAAGCATGTACGTACACCATATACACATGAAAATCAATCAACATACGTGTTCATTAAAAAGAGAGAGTAGGCAAGACAGCTCAGAAGATAAAGGCACTTGCTGCCAAGCCTGATGACCTGAGTTGGATCTTGGGACCCTCACTGTATAAGGAGGGAACCAACTTACACAAGTTGTCCTCTGAGGGCCAAATGTGCCCATATACATACTACACACATACATACATACACTCACACACTCACACAAAATAAAATGTAATGAAAAATGTAAATAAACAGATAATAAATGTCAAGAGCTGAGAATGGAGTGTAGTGGTAGAGTTCCAGCATACAGAAGGCCCTGGGCTCAATCTCAACACCATGTAACAAAGAAATAAAGGTAGAAGCTGTTTTGTAATTTTGAAGAAAATGCTGAGATTCTAAAGCATTTGATCTTTAAGCCCAACATAAACTTCATCAACATTCACAGCGTCCACCGATGCTGCCCACAGCTTGCAGGTCCCATGCACCTTTGCTAAACTAAGAGTTACAATTCTCCTATTCCCCTCTGATGATCTGAAGCCATCGAGGAATAACTTACTTGTCCCTTCAGCTGCTTGATGGACTGCTGGAGAGTAAGGATCTGGTTGAAGAGAGGACTCTTCAGCGTCTCATAAAACGCAGACAGCTTCTCATTCTGCGTTGTGTCACCCTTCTCCTGCAATTTCATTCTCAGGCGATCGAGGACCTGCAGGACCTGAATTTTCTCTTGGTTGGAGAAAGGTGATCAGAGCTCAAGTTAGACATCATCTCACAATCTACTTCTGAATCAAGTAATTTAACAATAAAAATAAATAGCTCCTATACCTGCAGCAGGATTTTCAGGCATTTTAGATTATCCTTTTCAATCACTTTCAAAAATCCTAAAGGAAAAAATTAACATTAATTATAGAAGTATGTCTGCAGTCCTACAGAGGAAACTAAAGCAAACTTCAAGAACACTATTTGTCAAGACTGTANTTAGTGAAATTCAAATTAAAACCACATAAAGGCATCAATGCATATCCACTCAGATGGAGAAAATTTAAAAAGACCAGAGTAAGTGTTGGCAAGGCTACAAAGCAGCTAGAATTATCACATCCTGTTAGTTGGGAAATAAAATAGCACACCCCTTTGGAAAATTATTTGGTAGTTTGTTTTTATTAAATTTTTGTAGTTTAAATCTAAGTAGTTTCTTATGAAGTTAAAAAAATGCACTAATTATATATAATTATATAATCTACACCTTCTGCTCATAAATATTTATCCAAGAGAAATGAAAATATGACCTGTATGTAAAAATATATAGTATGAGTTATAAAAGGCCCCATCTAGGAATACCGAGATGCCCAACCATAGGCAAGTAGATAAACAAATAAATGTTACATAAATATAACACTCAGGGAAATAAGTTGCTGACACATACAATAAGGATGAATCCCAAAAATAGTGTGCAGGGGTAGGGGATGGGGGGGATGGGGTAAGGATATGGTTCAGGTGGTAGAGTCCTTATGTATGTTATGCAGGAAGCCCCAGGTTCTATCCTAGCACCACATAAAACAGATTACAAGTGGTGCATAACTGTAATCCCAACATTTGGAAGGAGGACCAGGAGTTCAAGGCCAGATTGGGCCACAAGAGATGGCGTGACAACAACAAAACCAGTAAGGCTGTCATCAACATTGGTAAAGAAAGGTCCAAGCAGTCTAGGCAAGTGTTCCCCAGTGTGAAAATTCCCCAAAGACCTGTGAACAGAGCATCTCAGAAACAATCCTCATGTACTCAGCATCACCAACTGCACAACCCTCACAATGATCGAACAGGCAGCTATGAGAACAGAACAGGCAGGATGGCACCGCNCTTTTTTCTCTATGAGCACAGAGCCCAAAACCAGTCTGAAGGCCATTAATTGATCAATATTGATAAAGCAAAGAATGTAAGCTCAAAACTGTAAGGTGCCATTGTTATAGTTGAATGACAACTTGACAAGTACTAGTTCATGAAAAGAACAGCAAGAGCCTGTGCCTAGATGTCTCTGAAAAGCAGGCGGGAGGACAGACTGCACAATCTTTTAGGAGGACAATTTAGTGCCTACAAATGTAGAGGTGTGTATTTAATTTACATTCTCTTTTCCCCAAATTTCAATTTCTGGGTCTCTCTCTCTTTCAAAGAGCACAATGATGTACATACATGAGTAGTTTTTACATTCTTTTTACATAGAAAAACTCCTGCAAAAGTCAATTATCACCAGTCACTGAAATGATAGAGCACGCCTGAGTATGCTCAAGAGTGCAGGAAAAAAATGCCACACCATGTGGCTCTCTCCTTCCCAAGCTGTAGGCCTCTTCAAAAACACATTTTAACAGAGACCTTTATTTTAAAATGTCAGGTACACAGTCTCAAAATCCATGGATTCCTGGGGCATGGCTGGCTGGGAAACAGGAAACAGAGACATTTTTGGTTTGCATAAGTAAAGAAAANCTATGGAAATAAAGGCTTCCAAGACAGAAAAGGTTTCCTTGAGTTCCAGGCCAACAAGACCCAATCTGAAAGAAAATATATAAAAATAAAATAATTATGTAAAAACAAATTTAAAAAAGAAAAGAAAGCCTTCCTTTAGAAAAGTATTTCTGTATATAGTTCTCAAATTTTTCCAGATTTTTTAATGATTTAATTTTTTATGTGCATTGGTGTTTTGTCTGCATATCCGTCTCTATGAAGGTATCAGATCCCCTAGAACTGGAGCTATAAACAGNTGTGAGCTGTGATGTGGGTGCTGGGAATTGAGCCCAGGTCCTCTGGAAAAGCAGCCAGTGCTCTTAACCTTTGAGGCATCTCTGCAGCCCTAGTTTTTTGTGTGTGGTTTTTTGTTTTTGTTTTTTTAAGTATGCCACTTGAAAAAAGAAGTGTCTCCAAGGGATTGAAAAGCAAATATTTACAAAGAAATGATTGGGTTAGACACAATCATCGCTGAAGGACCCTCATTTAAAAATAGGACCCTCACTCAAAAATAATATTAAACTAATAGCCTCTGCTTAAACTAAAAGAAATAGGCCTGAGTTTTAAGTTTCAAGCTTCCCAGGTAATGCTGACAGAGGCTCCAAAAATTAAAACAGTACAAAGTCAGAGAGTCAGGATGCCCAGAGGGCTATCTGAAAGCAACTGATTAACCACTGAATGTCCCAGCGCCGGAGATAGCTGATAGGACAAACAACAGGTCAACCTGAAGAGTAAGCAGAGATAAGCCGACCAAATGAAGGATCAGGAACTGTAGAAATTCCTAAGAGTAAGCTGGTAAAAAATGAACCCGTACTAACCCCCTCCCCTTTGAGAAATTTTGGGGTTTTGCCTTTAAAAGCTAGGCTCACAAAGAAAGAGCAATTCTCCTCCCTGCCTCGCTGCTACGGGGTGCAGCTTATGGGAATTCTGAGCCCGGCCTGTAACTGCGCATTAAGAATAAATCTTGCTGTTGCATTCTGGAAATTTTCGGTCTCCGGTGGTCTTTTTGGGGGTCCCAAATCTGGGCATAACAATTGCCACCAGTCTAATACTCCCTGTAATTTTGCTAATGTTATAAATTGTAATATAAATATCTATGTTTTCTGATGGTCTTAGGTGACCCCTGTGAAAGAGTCATTAGACACCCTCCAAGGAGTTTCGACCCAAAAGTTGAGAACCACTGCTCTAGAGGATGCAGGAAAAAAGAAAAGGATAGTTTAGACTAGATTTACTACAAGTGTGGACTGTAAGAAGGTGGTGGGCTGACAAAGAGGTAAGTGTCAAGACTGGAAATGAGCAATCACAACCTTCCTAAGACACGGAAAGGTGTGGCTAGCATATCTACTAATTAAAAACCCTGACCTTATAGTTTGAGTCTTTTCTAAATTCCTTTCCTTAAGTTATGCACNATGGCACATGTTTGCACTAGTACTTGGGAGTGGGAGGCAGGAGGAACAGAAGTTGGAGGTCAGTCAATCTGTTCTATATAGCAAGACCTTGTCTCTAAAAGGAACAAACATTTCATTTTTATAATAATTTCTTATACCAAAACATAAAATTATCTGCCTCTGAAAGGCTGGTGAGGCTGCACCCTGCTCTTGCAGTTGATTGAAACAGCTCTAAGCTGACTGGTTTTCAGCCTGGAGTCAGCAGGAAGAGATCAGAGACTTTAATCAAGAAGTATTGAGTCCAGATATCTATTTTAAACAGGAATGTATCAGCCAAGTGTGGTGGTGCATGTCTTCAACTGAAGCACTTGGAGGGTTGGACAACAGGATAGCCATGGGTTTGAAGGCAACCTAGGGTACACAGTGAGTTCCAGGCTAGCCTGAGCTACAGAGACCGTCTTAAAGTACATACATACATGCATACATGTGTGCACATACATACAAAAATAAATACACTTCAGTGGTGTTCAAACTTTCTGAGCATACATTCCCATCATTAAAAATATGTTGGGCTGGGGTAGAGTGCTTGCCTTGATACAGGAAGCCCTGGGTTTAAGCCATACTGTTAATAAATAAAAACTGTTGGACACAGATTTAAGGTTCTTTGTCTACTTTTTTTTGTTGTTTTGTTTTTTTGTTTTTTTGTTTTTTCGAGACAGGGTTTCTCTGTGTAGCTTTGCGCCTTTCCTGGAACTCACTTGGTAGTCCAGGCTGGCCTCTTTGTCTACTTTTTAACATTATAAAGATATACTACTGAGGCTGGGGAGATAGCTCAGTGGATAAAGTGATGTTGTAAAATGTGAAGTCAGTGATCTGATCCCTAGCAGCAACACAAATGCAGGGCAGCTCTGGAAGTTCACTTGCAATCCCAGGACATGGCAGACAAAGACCAGGGATCCCCAGGGCAAGATGACTAAAGCCTGAGGACTAGCCGGATCAGCCAGCTCCAGGTGCAGTGAGAGACCTGGCCTCAGTAAACAAAGTGGAAAGCAATCAAGAGATATCCGATGTCAACCTCTGACCTCTACACATGTGTAGCACTTGCATACATGTGCACCTACATGCATGCAGGTATACCACACACACAAAATAAATTTAAAAGATAAAGATAAATACTAGTTTACTATTTACAGTATTTATAGTATATATACTCTTTAAAAATGCATAACAAAGACTTAACAAAGACTTCAAAAAGGATAAAAATTAACAATTAAAATTTATTATCAGGACTGGAAAGATGGCTCAGCAGTTAAGAGTGCTTACTACTCTTGCAGAGCACCAGAGTTTGATTCCCAGAGTGCTGCTCACACCAGACTTTTAGGGAAGGGGACTAAAACTCAAAAAGTACATGGCAAATGCAGGAAAAAACACAATGACTCTACAGCAGAGTATTGTCAAACATATCTGACATACTTAGTAAGAAACTAACAGGCTGGCCCTGTGGAATAGCTCAATGGACAACTTAATATTATCAAGGCACTAGTTTTGATCCTGCTTAATTGTCAACCTGACACAACCGAGAATCACCTGGGAAGAGATGAGGAATTGCATGTCTGCGAGGGATTGTTTTAATTGATGTGGGAAAACCCAACCCACTGTGAGTAGCACCATTCCCTAGGCAGGGGGCCCTGTAGAAGAGTGAAGAAAGCTAGCTGAGCACAAGCAAGGAAGTAAAGATGCATGCTTTTTTTTCTCTCTGCTCTTCACTGTGGATATGATGTGACAGTNTGAAGTTCCTGCCTTGACTTCTCTCCAATAATGGACTGTGTGCCTGGGCTTATAAATTGAATACACCTCTTCTCCACTAAGTTGCTTTCTGTCAAGATATTTTGTCANAGCAGCAGAAATGAAACTAGAGCACTGGGCTTACAGTTTATGTTTAAGCTGAATACAATTTGCCACAGATAGGCTACCTATAAGTGGCACAGTTAGTTAGACATTAAAACAGTAGGGCACAGTATTAAAGAATCCCAACAGGGCCAGGAGATAGATGGCTTAATGGGTAAAGAAGAGTGAACAGTAGAAGTTGGATTCCCAGCTCACACTTCAAAGCCTCACAGATATGGAAGCCACCTGCAATCCCAGAACTAGGAAGGCAGAGACAGGAAATCCCCTAGACAAGCTGGCAGGCCAGATTAGCCTAATTGGTGATCCCTGGGCTCAGAGAGAGAGAGAGTGCCTCATTAAATAAAGTGGAGCGCAACCAAGGAAGAGACCCAATGTCAACTTCAAGTCTCCACATGCATGCCATAGATCCACATACTTGTGAGCAGGCATACATGCATGCATACACCACAGTCATATACATGTCTCTCTCTCTGTCTCTCTCTGTCTCTCTCTGTCACACACACACACACACACACACACACACACAACACCATAAAAACATACACTGAAAACAAGAAGTTTATTATGCTCAGCAGTTGCTAGTCCATCAATGAACAAGAGAGATTAGGCCATGAAATTTTCATATCAACTGTAGGTTTGATTGAAGAAAATTACAATACTGTGGCTTTTTAAAAATCCATGTCCTATGCCAATACCAACTAATGAAACAGTTGGGGAGAAAAGATGACTCAGAAAAAGAAATTGAATTTAATTTACATTTCTGGTTGAAGGAAATTGTTAAAAAAAAAAATCTGTTAACTCCTCAGATCACAAATCCAAACAGGCAGATGTGATGGTATACATCTTCAATCCCAGCATTCTCAGGAGGCAGAGGCAGGCTGATCTCTGGGTGTTCAAAGCCAGCCTGGTCTACATATGAGTTCCAAGCCAGACTGGGCTACATAGTAAGACCCTATCTCAGGAAAAAAAATCCAAGACAAATTAAGGACCCAAAGAAACACACTTTACAGACTTTCAGTAGCTCATGAGAATTCAACTTCCTACTAACAAACATCTGATCATCTATTTGGAAAATAAGGTCACTGGCTACCTTGCTGGGAAAGCACAGACACTCATTAAGTGCACATGTGAACTGGATCATTACAACTGGTAACTCCAGAGCTCACTGAACCAGGAAGCTTGAAAAATCTGTGAGCTTAATATTAAGTGTAAAGTCATGATGAAGTTATTTAAAAACTGAAGTCCATAAACAGCTTTAACTATGTTTCCTTCAGAGTCAAAGTTCAGGATTTGTCCATCTTCCTTTGTCCTCAAAGATCAACGTTTACTAGGTACTCATTAAACAACAACAGAATCCAAACCAAAGAGTGGTGGTGGCTGCCACCAGGACTCTAAATAACTGTATCAGCTGTCATGCAACACAAACTCAAGTGTTACAGCCCATTAAGGGAAAGCTACTTCCCTCTGGTCAGGAGAATGGAATCTCTGGCCTGGGCGGAACTTAACATTCCAGTTGGGCANGTCAATCACCTGGCTAAGGGACCAGCCTCACNAAGGCTTGATCCTCCTTAAGCCACGNTAAAGAGACAGGAGAAATAATTACTCTGGAAAGCCACGAAGGTCTGTTAGGTCTGTCCTCCCAAGTCCTGACTCAGAAAGGCATAATTCTTCCTGATTCCTCCCTTCTTTTTCCTTTGGATGCTGGCCAGAGCCTAAGAATGTCTTTTCTGTTATTCTGGGCTTCTTGCTCTTTCTCTGGAGCCCCGCTCCCTTTTTTGTCACGAGGCTGTGTGGCTGACCTCCATGACTCACTCAAATAGCATGAATTTTTCTCTTCCTCTTCTCTATCTGCCTCCTCTGGGCAGCTGCCTAGATTTACAGTTGGTCCTCCTTGGAGTTTTTCTTTTAAACNCTAATAAAATTGTCCTCAAGCTTCCTTTTGAGTCCATTCTTAAATTCTTTCACTAACAGTACTAAGAACTCCAAGAAGGGAGTATACCAATTCCCTGGTAACATCCACCAGGATCCCTCAAAATTTCCAGCAACACAAGTTAGGTTTCCTATAAATGCCTGGTGAAAGCGTTCCTAAACCAACTGAATATAAAAAAATGTCTGTATCTCCACTGTCAAAACACCACATCCCTGAATGTAAGAAAAAGCAATTCCAGAATGAAGCTAGATGCTAAAGCTATATGCAATGTTTTAAGTTCACCTGAAAGTACATATTTAGGAAATATTGAAATCCAAGTTGAAAGATACCATGGGAAAAATCAAGTTAGTTCTTCAGAATAGTTCAGTTGGCAAAATATGAATTTTTATCATTGAAACATTCAGGTGAATCAATTCCTGTCAGTACTTTCTCTGTAATTTGGTTGATTTTTGCATAAGTGAAACTATTCTTTATACTTGTGTGGTTCTATTGGTGACAGTTTCCCCCTACAAGCAACAACAGCAACAAATCTGACCAATTTCACACTTATTAAATCTCTGATCATGTTCTTAATGGATGCAGCAATCAAAGTACTCCACTAAAAGGACTTAAATGTTCAGACTCCGATAACAATTAGCTCCTGCTTCAACGTTGGTCTATTTCCCCCATATACAGGCTGTGCCCTCACAGGCCTCCAGGAACTATGGTTATACCATTTTTTGAATTCAAAACAACCCAGTAAACTGACAAGGAAGGTCATTCTAGGTTTTGGATGTCTTACCCACCAATGCTCATTTCTCCTTTTCACAGCAAACATTCCTCTGCTGCTGTTGGGTATGTAGCTTGCACCTGTGATTCAAACATTTGAAGGCTGTTGTGGAAGGATTGCTGATAGATTCAGGCTAACCTAGATTACATAGTGAGTTCCAGGTCAGCCTGGGCTACAGAGNNNGNNNNTGTGGAAGGATTGCTGATAGATTCAGGCTAACCTAGATTACATAGTGAGTTCCAGGTCAGCCTGGGCTACAGAGGGAGGCCCTATCTCAATCTCTTTCGAGAAAAGAAGGGGGGGTGGAGAATGTATTTGTCTGCCACTAAAGTAACTATTTTAGCATCTATTCTGTACAACGCAAAGCCATTCTGTATAACATTATCTAACTGATGTTCTTAATATCTTATCTGTATTTTATAAATCCTTAAAACACAAGGGTACAATGCTACTGAAANAAACATGAAAACAAAGTGGCAGAGATGCCACCGAGGAGAATTAATTAACTTCACGGGGGAGGGGACTATCAAATGCTCAAGATTTTCTTGGTAAATAACTAAAAATAAGAAATTTCA
>LZPO01034863.1:587471-597811 GCA_001675575.1 Neotoma lepida
GAAGAAGAAGAAGAAGAAGAAGAAGAAGAAGAAGAAGAAGAAGAAGAAGAAGAAGAAGAAGAAGAAGAAGAAGAAGAAGAAGAAGAAGAAAGAAAATACATTTTTGAAAAAAGAATAGCCAGGAGTGGTGGCCCCCTCACCCAGGAGACAGACAGGAGAATCCTGTTATTAAGTTCCAGGCCAGCATGGCTACATAGCAAGATCCTGTTTCACCTCTTTACCTCCCCAATAAAAACACAAACAATGGTATTAGTTGCTTAATGATTGTAATGATGAAGATATTGCAAAGTATGAAGAAAATTGAAAAATGTTTCCAAATTTTATATGTATATATGTGGTGAATATACACATGTACAAAGTGGAGGCCAGAGGTGAATGTCAGGTATATTTCTTTATTACTTCTATACATTTTTGAGACCAGTTCTTTCAGTTAACCTGGAGCTTACAGATTTGGCTAAACTAACTAGCTATGAAACCCCAGGGGCCCACCTCTCTCTGCTTCCCCAGCACAAGGATTACAACGTACATCTCTTTGCCCAGCTTTTTATGTGGGTGCTAGGAACCTAAATTCAGATCCTCATGCTTATAGGGCAAGCGTTTTACTAACTGAGCCTCTCCCAGAACCCTGATTCCAAGTTTTGAATCTGATAGAAAGAGATATTAGTAATGAAATGTAGAAGGGATGGCTTATTTTGTTTTGTTTTATGAGAAGGACTCTGATAAAATGAGTTTTAGATCTTCCATATGGCATTTAAGATGAAATATATTTGGCATACAAGAGTACGTCTTGGAGCTGAAAAGATGGCTTAGTGGTTAAGAGTACTTGCGCTCTTGCAGAGTTCTGAGGTTTAAGTCCAAACACTCATATAGTGACTTACAGCCACCCATAACTCCAGTTCCAATGAAAAAAAAAGGCATGTGCATGGTACACACACAAACATGCAGGCAAAACATTCATATGTATAATATAAAAATACATCTAAAGAACAGTTTTTAAAATAGAGTGGGCTTTATTTTGTGTGTGTTGGGAGTGGGTGGCTGCATATGCCAGAATGGGAACACCAGTCTGCATGTGGAGGCTGGGGGTGAACCTTGAGTTTACTCTGCAGGAACCATCCACTTTGTCTTTTTGAGCTAGGCTCTCTCGATGAACCTGGAGTCATTTAGGTGAGACTGGCTGCCCACCAGGCTCCAGGGATCAGGGTCAACCCACCTCTGCCTCCCTAGTACTTGAATTAAAAGAATTACAGCAAATGCTACCACACCCCAGGTGTGTGTTTGTTTTCATGGCTTTTGGGGATCAAACTGAGACCCTTGTACTTTTGAGATGAACACTTAAACAAAAGCCATCTTCTTAGTCATGAACAGGCCTTAAATGGTGGGCCAGTTTATTTTAATTGGAGCCCATGTAGTTAGGTTACTGTAACAAGGTAGACAATAATAGGTGTGAAGCAGGAGCATGGTTATAGAATAAAATGATGTACAGAAGTGTGTACTAAGGATATAGAAGATTTCCTCATGTTATTACCAGAGGAAAATTTCTTGTTATGTATAGTCAAATAAAATAAGATTTGAGTAACAATCTTGTATCTCAGGTACTATTATAACAATAGAGATAGGTGTTGGGTTGTTTTCTCAGATATTTGCTATGTACAAAACTAATCTTTAATGAAATTAAGATATATTTATATAAAATATTAGGAATCAATGTAGCCGGGCATGGTAGTACATATGTTTTATCCCAGCATTCATGAGGCAGGGACAGGTAGATCTCTCTGAGTCCCATGCCAACCTGGTCTATATAGTGAGTTCTAGGCCAGCTAGGATACATAGTGAGACTGCTATTCATGTCATTTGCTTTCAGTTGAAGTCTGCAGAATTTCTGTTGCACTTTCTATGACAAAGAAACTTGGTGTTAAAAATATTGAGATTTAAGTTCTTATCAAATTTCAATAATGTAGCAGTCATGTGATCATGGTAATTGTTATGATCATGAGACTGCAAAAAGAGAAGTTACCTTATTTACAGACAAGTAACAGATTAAGGAGCTATTGCAAAGAAGTGATACATAATCAATACTCTAATACATCATCAATTCAAGAGTCAATTTTCTGTCCAAGAGATGCTGGAGACTAAGTCCAGGGACTTGTGCATGCTAGGCAACTGCACCACCTTCCCAGCTCAAGAGTCAAAAGTTTCAGCNTTTCATTCCTGTCTTATAGAACCTTTTTAATTCTTTTAAATTTACATATTGTAGAGAAAAGAATAAAGATAATCATTAAAACCATAAAAATGGATTCTGTAATGGGATTAATCAGCAAAGCATCAGCAGTTTTAAGTAATTGTTTTAAATCTGTACTAAAACTGATACACAGATCAGCAGTATTCTTGCACTCAGCAGGAAACCATCTAATTTTGTCATAATTTCAATAAACCTGAGCACAAAACTGCTTCCTCTAGTCCTTTGGTTTTCTTTATGTTGTGTAGGAGAAAGTTTTGTCCGAGTTCCGCCAGGCCCCACAGTTCCATAGCTGCTTATAAAATAATTACTCAGAGGCTTATATTAATTATAACTGCTTGGCCATTAACTCAGGCTTATTACTGACTAGCTCTTACACTTAAACTCAGCCCATTTCTATTAATCAATGTGTTGTCACCTGTTCTGTGGCTTTACCTGTGTCCCATTACATGCTGATCCTTGGGCAGCTGGCTGGTATCTCCTGACTCAGCCTTCCTCTTCCCAGAATTTTCCTTGTCTGCTTATCCCACCTAGCCTGGCTCCTGGCCAATCAGCATTTTATTTATCAACCAATCAGAGCAACACATATTCACAGCGTCAGAAAGACATCCCCATCAATGTTGTATCTTAAAAATCAACTAGAATACTCTGAGTCCAAGTAGTAGTTAAATAGGAAGTTGTAAGGTGTGTAACTGGAATTCTGATTCTTTTTTTTTTTTTAAGATTTATTTGTATTTCATGTGTATGAGTGTTTGTCTGCTACTTCCACCATGTGGGTCCCAGGCATTGAATTTAGCTTGTCAGGTATGGCAACAAGGGTCTTTACCCACTGAGCCCAGTGCTTAAGGAGGCCAGAGAGGGCCTTGGATCCCCTAGAACTGGAATTGCAGGAGGTCTTTAGCCACCACATGCGTGCTGGGAACCTAACCCGGCCCTCTATAAGAACTGCAAGTGCTCTCAACTTCTGAGCCATCTCTCCAACCTTGATATTCTGATCGGTTTTGTTTGTATTTTATTTATTTATTTATTTATTTATTTATTTATTTATTTATTTATTTATTTATTTATTTATTTGAGACTGGGTTTCTCTGTGTAGGTTTGGACATCCTAAAACTCACTCTGTAGCCCAGGCTGGCCTTGAACTCACAGAGGTCTGCCTGCCTCTGCCTCTCGAGAGCTGGGATTACAGGTGTGCAGCACCACTGTCTGCTGATACTCTGATACTTAGCCTTGTATTTTATATAGTCGTTGAACACCAGTCATTTATCTTGTTACACTGTATAATGTGTATAGCATCTATTGGAATTACACTTTGGTCAAAGGTGAATGTGCTTTCAGCGGTTCTAGACAAACCAAATCTAAATTCTTCTAAGCATCAGGAAACCCCCATCCTTTGGGGCCTCCGGGATGAACGGTGGTGCCCACTAGGAGCTGGGACAAGCCTGGGTGAACTCCGGGTCCTTCTCCAGGGCTTAAGTGCCAGTTGTGGCTCATCACAAAGAACCATAACTGTTTCCTTGTGAGGGTTTTCAGGGAATTCTACCTGAGAAGCCCCCCAGTTGTGTATTTTTATATTATATTCATTTTATTTTATTTTACATGTGTGTACCACAGCATACATGTGGAGTTCAGAGGACAACTTGTGGGAGTCAGTTTGCTCCTTCCACCTTGTGGGTCCTAGGAATTGAATTTAGAATGTCAGTCTCAGGAACAAGTAAGTGCCTTTACCCACTGAGCCATCTCCCTGGCCTGGTGTATTTTTATTATTATTATTTTTTTAAATTCCCATGTTTGCTTTAGCAGTTCATATACTAAAATTGGAACAATACAGAAATTAGCATGGCCCCTGCGCAAGTATGACAAGAAAATATATTATTAAAAAGAAAATCTCGCCTGCGTGATCGTTTTCCCCAGGGAGCAGCCTTCCCAAGCCCCAAGCTGCCCCATTGGAGCCAGGCCCCTTTAAGGCCTTTCCTCATTCGGAGGCGGAACCGGAAGCGCGAGGACGCGGTGCCCAACATGGCGGCCGCCTGGCCCGCGGGTCGGGCTTCCCCAGCGGCGGGGCCTCCGGTCCTTGTCCGCACTCTGTGGCTCGTGACGGTCGCCGCGGGACACTGGGGGGCTGCTGTCTCTGGCGCCGTCGGGAGCGAGGAGACGCCCAAGTGTGAGGACCTGAGAGTGGGACAATATCCTCCGGAAAGCCGCCCCTCTCAGGCGCTCAGCAGGACCCGGGGCCGTGGGATGGGGACCGTGGCCTCTGCTGCGGCTNTAGTGACCAGTGGACCCCGGGAGGTGAGGAGGGCTGTGGAGACGGAGGGCGGAGCACCGTGTGCTTTCACCCTGGACCGACTAGTGGTCGGCGCTTCCTTTCCTGAAGGACCGTGTGTGTTACCGGTGCGCTCGCTTATTCAAACATACACAATCCAGGCTTTGTCCCAGATACTAGAAATGCAAAAAAATTNACAGAAGCTTCCCTCAGAGTTTGCAGGTGTTGAGGAAGACAAATATTACTAGTGAGCCAGTGCGTGTTTCTCTTTTGTCATTAACGTTACATATATCACCTCCAGCCATCCTCAGATGGACTGCCAGGCAATTGACTGCTTCACTTTGTGATCTTAGACAAACTATCATTNTATTTTTTAAAATAAGAGATCCTTTTATTTTAAGTGTAATATTTGTACTAATACTTTGTGAGAATTTCATCCAATGGATTTCGAGTATATTCACAGCGACTTTTCCACCCCTAACTCCTTCCAGATAGGCTTCGACCCTTCCACCCCTCTTAACTTCACCATCCCGCCCCCCCAAAATCTAGGGAGTAAGATTTCTGCTGCTCATATCCTCAGAGGCGTAGGGGTATCCACCGAAGCATGTTTGGCTTACCTGGGACCACACCCTTAAAACTATGCTAACTTAGAAGCCATCAACTGGCAGTAGCTTCTCAGGGATGGGGGCTCTTAAATGAGCAAATTAGTCTGTTTTCTTATTAATAGAACATCTAGTATCAGTGACACCCAACTTAAAGGGCATTTATATTAATCAGNACAACATTTTCGTTAATTGTTGTTTACAGATGACAAATCTGAATTAGGATTAGGTGAATTGTCTTATTACAACAGAATTGAAATAGANGAACAAGGTGAAATGTGTGTTACACTCAAATTACTGTGATTGAACAAAACTTTGAGTGCTAACACAACTCCTCAAACATTTGTATACAGATACTCAAACCTGCAGAAGCAAGAAAGAATAAGAAAAATGTTAAAATTAAGAAAACTCTATAACATCTGTNTGTGAATTGAGGAGAGGCATCTGTTAGATTTTCACAGACTACCTCATTTACTAATCCCAACATGCATGGAGTTTCTGACATACTGAGTTTAGCATTGTCTTAGGAAAAACATGAGTGTTCAAAGAAGTAACTGAGCTAATTATGAACTGTTGTAACCTGGTGAGAAGTGACTGAGCCTGTAGAACTTGGAGATGGTGAAAGCTGTACATCGTCTTAATGACCTAACTAAAGATGAAATTTCCAGGAGTGATTTTGAAGTCCTAAATAAGGATCAAGCTGTGACTAGACATCTTGTATGTACCATACCTACTCCATTGGAGTGTGAATCATAAAATCTTTAGACAATAAAACTTNAAAACATTCTTATTGTTTTAGCATCTATTAGAAGGGTTTTCAGAAACTTAAAATCCTACTAAAGTNATTGACCACACAGAAAACANCCACCTTCCTGCAGTCAGATGCAAAATGTCCTCGGCTTGGAATCATCATACTTGGTTTTGCTGCCTACCATTTACATGACTGGATAAGCCACTCAAAGTTTGAACCTCAGCTGTGCTTTTGTGGCACAGCAATAACAAATGGTATCTTCCTCGCCTCTTTGTGTTACATGAAATTCAGTTATTAGTTGAATCCAGAGCTCTGGAAACTGATTTTTTTTAAACTTAAAATAATTAGGTAAAGAGTTTTATTTATTTATTTATTTATTTTGGTTTTTCAAGACAGGGTTTCCCTGTGTATCCCTGGCTATCCTGGAACTCAAGAGATCTACCTGCTTCTGTGTCTCTGAGTGCTGGGCCCCCACCTCGGGGCAAGATTTTTAATTTGATTGTTGCTTTGTGTTTATTCCCTAATTGATGTTCTTTGAAGATGGCATCATCTGNTAGAACTTTTGATCGAAATTTATTTTATATGACTTTCCTATAATAATTTAATTTTCAACTATTATCTAAGCAACACTAAAAGTGTATTTAGGTTTGTTTTGTTTTGTTTGAAACAGGGTCTCTCTACATAGCCCTGGCTGTCCTAGAACTCACTCTTTGGACTAGGCTGGCCTTGAACTCACAGAGATCCACATGCCTTTGCCTCCCAAAGGCATACATCACCACACCAGGTTTAAAAGTGCATTTGTATCTAAATTTGTTGAGTAGTAAAAACTCAAAGTCTCCCTGCACATGTGAATCAATAGGAGTTATAAGACATTTAAACATAGTATTTTATGCTAGAAATGTAATTCAAATTTCCTTAACTTTTTAAACATATATTTGTAAAGAACCAAAAATAAATGATGCTACGCAAGAACCAGTTAACTGTACAAACTACACAGCTCATGGTAAGATTTCCAGAATGGTGTCTTTAAAATACTTTGTAAGATTTTACCTATTTCAAGGAGCAATGCATAACCCCAAGGGTAATTAATAAATGTGTTTTATGTTGTGTTAGACATGATTGTTCAGTTTTCAGAATAATTTAGATTTGGAAACTGATTAAAAATTGTGAACATTCAATTAACTGATTGGTTAATTCATTAATTTTGGTGCTTGGGATTGAACCCAGGGATCCCTGCGTGCTCTTCCAGAGTTATACCCAGTGTCACTCTTTAAGTTAAAAAGCAGTTTTCCTAAATTATATAAACTGGGATGTTTTCTATTATTTTATACTTATTTTAAAACTTTAGAATCTCCTTATATAGCTCATGTGTTTTAATTTTTATTTAAGTTTATCTTTAACTGATATATGAAAACGTAGCTATTGTACATATTGTATGATGAAATGTTTTGAGGGGTGTGTGTGTGATACTTAAGTCTTTAAATATTTCTAGTCTTTTATTTCCCAAGCTTTGTTACAGAAATATAAATATAGTTCTTTAGTCAGAGTTTTGTTGTTGTTTTGTTTCTATCTCTTTTTAAGACAAGGTCTCACTGTGTAAGCCTCAGACTCACAGAGATCTTCCTGNCTCTGCCTCCCCAGTGCTGGCACTGAAGGTATGCACTACCATGCTATCGTAGTCACTGTTCTTTTGCTGTGAAGAGACACCATGACCAAGCAACTCTTATTGGGGCTTGCTTACAATTTCAGAGGTTAATCCATTATCATCATGGCAAGGATCATGGGAGAGTAAATGGCACTGGAGCAGTAGCAGAAAGCTTCATCCAGATCCACAGGCAGAGAGCTTGGGCTTTTGAAACCTTAAATCCTTAAATACTTCTTCCAACAAGACCACATCTAATCCTTTTCAAATAGTGACACTCCCTGATGACTAAGCATTCAAATATAAGAGCCTATGGGGGACATTTTTATTCAAAGTCACAGGTGCCCAGCTAGTTAGGATTTTTATATGTTTCATTTTCTTATTTAAAATTTTTGAAGAATTTTATGTGTATGTGTCTGAGTATATATATATGTACTGTGTGCATGCAGGAGGCTGTAGAAGTCAAAAGAGAGTATTGGATCCCCTAGAATTGGAGTTACCAGTGGATGTAGGTGCTGGGAACATGCAATACGCATGTGTAGAGGTCAGGAGACCTTGCGGTAGTCAGTTCTTGCCTTTTACCCTNTTCCCAGGTATCAAGTTCAGGGTGACAGGCTTGGCAGCAAGTGTGTTTACTCACTGAGCTATCTGCCCACCCTCGGACACATGTTTTTAATTACTGGAAAAGAACTTGAAGCTGGATATGGCAGTACACACCTGTAATCCCAACACCAGGGAGGCTGAAGAGAAAGATCATGATCTTGAGAATTTGAAGCCAGCCTGGGTTCTATAGTGTGAGAGAGAGAGTTACAGGGAGCATGAAGCTGTTCAATAAATCACACAGAACTGTATTACCCATGTTATACACTTGAAATGTGNACTTTAGTATATCCTACATAGAAAAACAGTATGGTAAAGATTTTATATGTGCATCACTTATCAAAATATGTCAAAGAAGTGTTTGGATAGTGGATAACACCTATTCTATCTAATGATTTAGGGAGGCCTCTCATTCTAAATATGTGTAAAGCAGGGTAAAATTTAATAGACTGCTTCCTGCCTTAATCACTGTTCTATTGCTGCGAGAGAACACTATGACCATGACAACTCTTCTTAAGAAAACATTTAATTGGGAGTATGCTTACCAGTTTCAGAGGCTTAGTTCATTATCATCATGACAGGGAGCATAGTTTCATACAGGCGCCACATGGTGCTGGAGAAGCTGAGGGTTCTACATTGTGATCGGCAGCAGAAAGAGAGAACTGGGTCTAGTAGGGGATTTTGAAACCTCACAGCCTACTCCCAGCACTCCGGAGGCAGAGGCAGGTGGGTCCACAGAGCAAATTTCAAGACACCCAGGGCTACACAGAGAAACCCTGTCTTGAAAAAACAGAAAAGAGAGAAAAGAACCATAATTAGAATAAAAAATACTATGTTGTCTCTTGAAGAGCTGATTTTAGATAATCTCAGACAGAGCTAACAAGGCTGTATAATAAGGAAATGTTTCCCACAGTGTGATTTTCTTTTACTGTAATAAAGTACCTGAGATAACAAATTGAAAGGAAGAAAGGTTTGTTTTTGGCTCATAGTTTCCAAAGTATCAGTCCATGCCAGGCTGGCTCCATTGCTTTTAGGCTTGTGGTAAAACAGAAACACTATAATGGAAAGGCTTGCTAGAGGAAAATTGCTCCTATTTTGACAGCCAGGAAGNAAAGAAAGGACAGACTGGTGATAAGGATAGTCAAAGTCATGCCCAGTGACTTATGTCTTCCACCAGGCCCCACCCCTTGGAGGCCTATCAGAAGTCTGACAGTGAGCTTTACAGCAAACCGTTGGACTTTGCTTTTGCTTAGATTTGATTGTGACTATGCACTGAATCTTCCCTCTTGGAGTAAAAGTAACTTACGTTTGATTTTACAGGGACTTACTGTTGAGATATTTGGGGTATTTTAGATAGACTATGATTATTTTAGAGACCGATTATTTGACACAAGCTAGAGTCATTTTAGAAGAGGGAATCTCAGTTGAGAAAATGCCCCCACCAGATTGGCCTATGGTAGATTTTCTTCATTAATGATGGATGTGGGAAGGCCCAGTTCTCTGTGGGCCATGCAGAGTGAGCAAGCCANGAGGAACAGCAGNAATCAGCATTCCTCCATGGTCTCTGCATCAGTGTCTGCCTCCAGTCTGGTCTACATTGGTGAGGTCTAGGCTAGCTCCTCCTCCTCCTTCTCCTCCTCCTCCCCCTCCCCCCCTCTACTCCTCCTTCTAGACAGGGTTTCTCTCTATAGTTTTGGAGCGTGTCCTGGGACTCACTTTGTAACCCAGACTGGCCTCAAACTCACAGGATCTGCCTGCCCAGCCTACCAAGTGCTGGGATGATAGGTGTGCACTACCACTGCAGTGGCCCAAAGTTCTTTATACCATGACGTTGTAACACTTTTACAACAGTGTCTGCCTGGCACAAAGTAGCATCTGTACTACTTGTTTATATTATGTCTTGGGTTGCAAGTGTGGCTTGATATTGCTAAATGCTGAAATAACACTATATCAAGACCTAGAAGGAGTCAAGATACAANTAGATTTATGGAAGCCATTGTCTATGGTACGGTAGTATCATCAGTTACTTGCCTTGTTGCTGTGTCAAAATGCCTGATAAAAATTGATAAAGGAAGGGGTTATTTTCCCTCCCAGTGTCAGGAGACACAGTCCATGGTGGCAGGAACGCTCTGATGGCAGGAATAGGAGGTAGCAGATTGTGTTACATCCATAGTGAGGAAACAGCTACGAATGCTGGTATCAGTTCACTTTTCCTTTGTATTTTAATCTACAGTCCCAGC
>LZPO01034863.1:658765-671367 GCA_001675575.1 Neotoma lepida
GTGGGGGTATGGGGAGTGTTTGTCTTAGTTGTTTATTATGTAGAAAGATCATTGTGGATAGCACAGTTCCCTAGGCAGGGGCTCCTGAACCACAACAGGACATGAGAAAGCTCGAAGCAAGCAGTCAGTTGGGNGACACTTGTTTTTCTCTGTTCTTGGTTGTGAATGTCGTGTGATTAGCTGCTTTGAGACATTGTTTTTTGTCAGGGTATTTTATCACAGTAACAGCCATCAAGCTAGAACATCATCTCTTTAAATCTGGTTCCCACTCGCATTCTTTCTGGTTTTGTTTTTGTTTTTCAAGACAAGGTTTCTCTGTGTTTCCCTGCCTGTCCTGGAACTCACTCTATAGACCTGGCTGGCCTTGAACTCAGAGATCTGCCTGCCTCTGTGCTGGGATTAAAGGTGTGCGCCACCACTGCCAGGCGTCCCACTCTCACTGTTTTTGAACTTTTTGTGCCCTGAACTCTTTAGCAGTATTCAGTTTAGTCCTCGAACATCTAGGCTNTATTGTGCCTGCCTACCACTGACAGTGCATTTGAATGTTCACTCTTTCAACACATATTCAGTGAGGACCTACTGTGTGTCAGGTATTGACTATACTGCATTTTAATCAGCATCATCTAGTGTAAGTTGCCTATTTCCTCACTAGGCTCTGTCCTCAGAGGCAAGGACCAGACCTCCACAAGCCTAGTGCAGAGCTTTGGCAATGGAAAGACTCAGTGAGTACTTGTTAACTAAGTTTTCTTCCTGACCCCAAGCCTTCAAACATNCCAGTTCCTTCCACCTGATGTACTCTTCCTTCCTGTGGCATTTGCAAATTGNTCTCACTAAGAATATCCCTTCTCCAGGAAAAGNGGTTTTTGATTCCCAGGTGAAGTGTTAGTATCCCTGACATGAAGCTCTCCAAGTGGATAACCTCCCTTATTATTGTACATTAATGCAATTCCTTAACATTTATATTCACATTTAGAATATAAGTCTCAAGAGAACAAGGGCTCTGGCTAGCCTGTTTGTGTCCTTATATCCAAGAAGTAGGATACTGCNTCATTCTTCACTACTTCACATGGTTTGTACAGCACAAGTAATCCCTTGGGTACTGCTAATATAAGCTCTCAGGCCCCACCCAGACCTAATGTATTCTGTAAGTATATCCCAATATATTCAGTAAGTATTCTAAGTGTTGAACGTGACAAATGGAACCAGTTCAGCATTAGAGTCCCTATTGTCTAATACAGTAGACAGCAAGTGCTTGAGGAATGGATATTATCTTCTATTGTTCTGTGCTCACAATGTTCTCTTTAAGTAACTTATAAGCCAAATTTGGGTGGTGGGAAAGTTTCATTTTCATGTTTTTCTTCTTATCTATATAACTTGAAATTCTGTACTACATGCCTAGTAAGAATCCACAAATACTAGAAACCAACTTGATGCTTTGGTATTGACTAGTACATTATCCCTTTGTGAATTCAGAGGCGGTATTTGGTGTGTGGCAGCCAGGGGGGGTTTCAGTTGTCTAAAGACCCTAAATCTTCATGCTATGACTAGACCTTGTTTTCAACTTCATTTCCATAAGGAATATCCCACTCAGGGCATCAAAACGGAGGGGCTATAAGAGTGAGAAGTTTGCATGTTCAGTTTCAGCTCTTTGCTNAGGACACTGTTTGGTTTGAAGAGGCCTAATTATGCCACTTCCAAAAGCAAACAGTGCAACAGACCCTTTGGAGTGGTATGTTTTAGTATAATTACCTCTTCCAGATTTCCTCAAGGCAAAAACATTGCTTTTTGGCATTTGGTCTTAGTATTAGGACAACTTACAGACTGTGGGCAAAGGCTTTGTGAAAACAGGCATATTGGTACATAAGGTTAGCTCTTCTATTTTGAAACTAGGTATAAAAATTATGGCAATGCGTTTATTGAANACTTGATGTTTGGAGTGAATATTTCAGAGCATTGCATGTATCTGTTGAGCTTGGTGCCTCAAACACAACTTTGACCTTTGTGAGCTCATGTCTTCACCTAAAGGTTTTGTCCTGCTTCTAAAATGTTTATTGTTGCTGTCGAGATGGCTCAGTGAGTAAGGGCACTTGCCACCAAGGCTGATGACATGAGTTCAATGCCAGGAAGCCATGTGGTGGACGGGGAGAACCAACGTCTTCAAGTTGTCCTCTGACCTACCAACACACATAAACATACATATATACGTACATACAGAAATAAATGTAAAGATTTTTGTTAATTAAAATGTGAAAATCTAAGCNTAATTGTCCTTACTGTTTCTTTAAAGCTATGAGATTTTATTTAAATTATTATTGTTGTTATTGGTGTGTGTGTATGTGTGTGTATATATATATACACACTTGGGTGTTCCTAGGGATTTAATTCAGGTTCTTGTACATTTTAGATAAGTGTTCTACTACTATGCTGTATCACCAACCTTTTAAACACTTATCATTTTGAGACAGACATGTTCTAAGTACAAAGGCTGGCCTTGAAGTTGAGATTCTCCTACTTTAGCCTTCTGAGTAGCTGAAATTATAGGCCTGTGCTACCAGGCCAGTTTAATGTTATGGGATTTTAGAAGGAAGAGTTGGAATCTTAGAATCCCACAACTTTGACTTTAAATTNTAGGTCATGTATTTTTCCAAAATAGGTACATTGGAGTCACTTATGCCAGGAGTGACACAGACACTAGTAAGCGGTGTCTCTGCTCTACTCTGACCTCTCTGGGAGATTGGCTACCTTCTCAGGTTCTGTTGATAGTTCTGGAATATTCAAGAATGTTCTCAGGTCATTGGGTGTTTTTTTCTCGAGCTTTCTGTGATGCATTTCTTTCATGAGAAAAGCTTTCTTCCCTAGGTTACCAAAGTCACTGCTTGTACAGGTCTACCAAAGATGAACNGTTGCCGCTGGGGCCACACCTCTGTTGGTGCCCCCACCTGCTGCAATGCTGCCCCACTGTCTACAGAAGTGGCNGACACTTTGCTACTCCTCTCATGCCTGTGGCCAGAAGTCTCTCAAACAAAAGCAGAGTGCACACTTGGGAATGGTTAGATCCATTCAGGCACTGTCCAGTCTGCTTTATGTTGTCTGCTTGCTGCCTCAGCACACAGGAGTGGCCAGACAAAAACCCAGTCTTTGGTTCAGATGTCCTGAACTGTGCTCCGTTTGTCTGTACACCCCACTGGAAGGACTGAATCAAAGTGGGCAGTGGAAACTGGTGTAGGTGCATTCATGATGGCTATGTGCTTGTGCTCCCTTCATCCCACATTATCCTAGAGAAACCCTGGATACTGCAGTCAGCTCCATTTTGTCAAGGAGCAGCAGGTTTCCTGGACTTTTCCATTTACACTGGGGACCTGAGTTGCTTATTGTCTTAGATACGGTTACTACTGCTGAGATGAAANACCATGACCAAAAGCAAGTTGGAGAGGAAAGGGTTTATTTGGCTTAAGCTTCCACACCATAGTCCATCATTGAAGCAAGTTAGGGCAGGAACTCAAGCAGGGCAAGAACCTGGAGGCAGGAGCTGATGCAGAGACCACAGAGGAATGTTGCTTACTGGCTTNTTCCTCATGGCTTGCTCAGTCTGCGTTCTTATAGAGCCCAGGCCCACTAGCCCAGGGCTGGCTCNACCCACAATGGGCTGGACTCTCCCCCATCTGTCACTAATTAAGAAGCTGCCCTGCATGTCTGACTACAGCCTGATCTTATGGAGGCATTTTCTCAATTGAGATTCCCATCTTTCAAATGACTCTAGCTTGTGTCAAGTTGACAACAAAACTAGCCAGCCCAGATCCTATAAAATCAAACATAAATGAAATACTTTCTTACTTCAGGAGGGAAGATCCAGAATACCAGCACAATCAAGCAAAACCATATCCCACTGTGTAAATAACTCAATGTCTAATGTCTGGGATCCACTCACAATCTCCTNGGCTCCTCCAAAGGGCTTGGCTCACTTCTCCGGCTCCACTCTCTGCAGCACACATAGCTTGTCCTCTAGGCTCCAGTTGGTTCACTCCACTAGTGCTGCTGCCCTTGGTGGTCATTCCATGGTGCTAGTGTCTCCAAAATGCTGTGATCTCCTACTGNAACTGGGCTGANTTTCACCAATAGCCTGGACTCTCCTCACGGTGCCAAGCCTCAGCTTCTCTGTATGACCCCTTTAACTCTGGCCCTTCAACTGCTACTGAGGCTGCACCTTCTCCAATGGCCTCTCCTGTCCTCTCACAGTGCATAGCCTCAGCTGTTCTCTGTGACCTCTTCATGCNTTCAAAACAAATACCATCTGGGTGACTCTTAAACTACCAAGTTCAGCTACCAGCTTGAGGTACAACCTTGNCCACTTCTAGGACACAGCTTCTGTGTGCTGACTTGGAGGAAACACTTCCCAGAAGATTTCNTCTTAGTGATGCTAGTCTCTTCTTAGTCACCACTAATTTCTCAGTTGTAGCTAACCAGGATCAGTTGTCCCAATACAGCAAAAGTTTTACTCCAATGGTTCTGGTCTCTTGTTAATCATGGCTGATTTTTCAGTCACAGCTGACCAGAACNACAGATTTTTAATTCAAAATATGCAATGGCCCTGATAGAATCATTAAGGGGCTTTCAAACTTCCCCCTGAAACATCACNAGCCAGGCCTANATTGCCTGCATTGCTCTAAATATTCTTATTTTTCCAAGCTCTCACAGAATGGCTCACCAAGCTTTGAACATTCAATGGCTTTTCTCACCCAAATTCCAAAGTCATTTCAAAATCCTCCCCNAAACAACAAGGTTAGACCTGTCACAGCAATACCCTACTCCTGGTATCAATTTCTGTCTTAGTTAGGGTTATTATTGNTNTGATGAAACANCATGACCCGAAAGCAAGTTGGGGAAGAAAGGGTTTATTTGGATTACACTTCCATATCGTAGTCCATCATTGAAGGAAGTCAGGACAGGAACTCAAACAGGGCAGAAACCCGGAGGCAGGAACTGATGCAGAGGCCATGAAAGGTGCTGCTTACTAGATTGCTCTCATGGCTTGCTAAGCCTTCTTTCTTATAGAACCCAGGACCAACAGCCCAGGGAAAGCACCACCCACAATGGGNTGGGCCCTTCCCCANCAATCACTAATTAAGAAAATGCCCTACAGGTTCGCATTTATGGAAGCATTATGGAGGCATTNTCTCAATTGGGGTTCCCATCTCTCAAATGACTCTANTCTGTGTCAAGTTGACATAAAACTAGCCAGCCCAACTGACCCTTGTCAACTTGACACACAAACATATCACTGCTAAGCTGTAACACTTTACCCCCCAACCCCCCCAAAAGGACAGTTTGATTCTCTAGAGGTCAGGAATCCTGACCATGTGCTCAGCACCCAAAGCAATAGGCACAGGTTATAGTAGCCACAGATGGATGTCNCTTCCAATTCTGCCACTTCCTATCCATTCTGACACTCTGTTCTCTTAGAGACAAAATGAGGAAATCCTTAAAAGAGGCCGGGAACATGAAGTAGGTTATGTATACTGCGTTTATCAGAGGTTGNCTCACTGCTATCATTTGCTACTACTACTAAAACTTGATAAGGATTTTTAACAGTAGACTGTATAGCAATAGTGTTATGACTCTGCTATCTGTCCCTTATCCATGCAATCTATTTTCATTCATTAAGGTCATTTTCCCAAGACATTTTGGTCANTATGATTCCCTATGTAAGCATGATAGATGGTCTTTCATGACTAACTGAAGGCCAGAGTCATTCTCCTTGCTTTTAGGCGTTGTGATCTGACTCCAGCATCCCTCCCTTTTCTTCACTTCTCTCCATACCTTTTCCACTCCAGTGAACAAGTCAACATTCCCTATGTACACACCCCCACCCTTCATTTCTGTTCCTTCATCTGGAGTCTACATCTTATCTCTTTTTTGATTTCCTGCTCAAGGGCCATCTCCTCCACCAAGCCTTGCTAGCCCATAATAATTCAATTGTTCTTGAGACTCTTATCATTTGTCACTATCCAGTTATCAACATGAAACTTATACTTCAAATTTGTACCTGCATTTCCTGTGTCAGGCACCTGGTGATACCTGTCTGATTCAGTTTTAGATCTCTAAACCAGAGTTTGTCAAGATTCAGATATTGACATTTGGAGCTAAATAGTATTTTCTTTTTCTTTCTTTCCTCTTTTTTCATGGTGAGCTGTATTGTTTATCTAAGATCGCTGGCAGTTACTCTTACCTCTACTTATCAGGGACTCCTAACACCTTCTGCCCACAGTTGTGCCCACTAAAAACATCCCCAGACATTGCAAAATGTCCCAGGGGTGGTCCAACTGACCTCCATTTGGGAACCACTCCCACTGAGTCCCTGCATGAAACGGTGTCGGTGTGAACATGGACAGCTCTCAGTAGGTCCCAGTGAAGGAGGAACAGGTGATTAATAGCATTCCTTCAATAACTGGCCACAGAAGCATGGAGTCCAGGCTGGACCTTTGCACTGGAGGGAGAGAACTGAATGGTGGGTGGCAGTGCAGGGTGAGCCTTTTATCCTCTCACCTAAAGCTTGGGGGCTGGAGTCAGGAGTTCCCGTACCGTCCTCACCACTGGACACTGTCACTANAGGCAAGCATGTCCAACTCTCTGAACTTTACTCTCTCATTCTGAAAACTGAGGATAAGATAATGGGATCCCACGTAGGGCTGTTGTGCAGATGGAGTAGATTGTACACATCGTGTGGTTGGCCCAGAGCCTGGACTGTAGAAAGTACTTGATATTCATGCAAAACTTTTATTAGCACCACAATGAACAGTTAGGATATATTTCCATCCTATCAGAGGTCATGGCAATGAGATTTCCACTTCATCAGTGGCTCGTAATCTGAATCCGGACCTTTGGATCCCAGTCTTCTCAGAATCATAGTCACCTGACACAATGAAGATGGATGGATGTGCACCCTTTAATTTAGAATCTGGGCATCCACTTCTACAGCAAAAATTCCCTTTCAACTGATAAATGCTATCTTCACATAGAGCTGTCATTGGGAAACTCAATAGCTGCACATTACACACCTTGGAGTGGTAGAGGTAGTAGATTGGGTATAGGCCACCTGTGTTGATAACAACAAAACCCACACCTGCCTGTAGCTCACTAGCATCAGCTCAAGGACTCTGCTTTAGGCCCCAAGAAACAGACTCATATGTTTAGACAAGTTGGCATCAGCTCCCAACAACACTTGATTTTTGGANCAAAACTGTATGAGCAGCTGCCTTGACTCGGAGAAGCTGGGACAGAAGCTCCGGGATCAACTGCGGGTAGTTGGTGGAGCCAGCTCCCNCCTTGAGGCAGTCAGCTAAGAATATGTGTCAGGGTAGGCTAGCCTACAGAAAGACGAAATGATTCTCTTGCCTTACAAAATAAATACAAACAGGTTAGGCCCAAACTGACATGGGAAAAGGCATTTAACCTTCTGAAACTTGCCTTTACTCATCTGTAAAAGGGGGCAGTGAGATAAACCTGGAGGTTGTCAGTTACTGCTGCGCGCATCAAAGAGGGGCAGCTATACTAGTCTGCACAGTGCAGGATTTTGTACAATTACCAGCCTTCAACTAAATGGCTGACTGGTAACACTTTAGCTTAGCTTTCTGTCCTTTGATAGGCTGGTTTCATTCCTTGATGGATTGGTTCATTCATTCCAGTTGTCTGAGCACACACTATTCGNTGAGCCTGTTCTGGGATCACACACTACCTTTGTCCTCAAGTGGGATTTACATAAAGCAGCTAGATCAACTCCTAAGGCAGAGCACTCAGCATGGGATCTTTTCTCCTTCAGACAGGAGTCCCTGTAGCTGGGTAGACTATGACGGGTGACTTGGTGATTGTCTAGAGGCCAGGTCATGCCGGCTCACAGCAGCTTGGTTTGGGGTCGCCCTGGNGCTTGCCCGGTCGCCGGTAGGTGGCGCCAGACGCCCTGGAGGAAGGCGCTGCGCGGGGCAGTGCTGGCTTGGCTCCGCCCGCTGGGTCCGGTGCCACACGCTCCGCCTCCCGAGCAGCCGAGTGCGTCTGAGGCGAACCCATGCCAGGCTTGGGGACGCTGCCAGGTTTCTCTCAAGCCTTGGCCTAACAAAGGGAAGCAAATTACAAAAATGGAAATTTTCAAACTAGCGTTCANTGGTATTGAAATCGACGTTTGGATAGTACGCAGGCACAGACCACATTCGTGCTATTTTGTGATTAAAACGATACCGAAAATACCTCCTTGCTTTAGTTTTCAGCTTCTACGCCTTTTCCCTTCTTCTAATTGCCGCCTTACTTTAGGGGAGCGGTAAGCCCCTAACCACCGTAGAATTGCTAACATTTGCATCAGGGCGGTTGAAATCTGGCCTCTGCTTATTGCTTCTCTGTCTCTCTGTCTCTCTCCCTCCCTCCTTCTCTCCCTCCCTTTCTTTAAGAGTTGAGCTTCAACTTAACAGAGTGTGCACTTTCAGCCTGGGGAAATATAGATAAAGACGTTCCCAGGCACTGTACCAGAAAGTTTTGTGCTTTGTGTTATGTGGCTTCAAGTCTTAGGACAGTGCATAAATCCTCAAGGTTCATCTTGATTCAAGTAGCAAAACCTGACCGGAGCCTCGCTAGATTACCTTGCCCTCTCACACTAAGAAAAATCATAATTTTGAAGTGGCCGTTGAGCTGGGTCTTGGATAATTTTACTTAACATGAAGTTGTATAGNAAGCCCGACTGTGTCCTTTTGGCTTGTTTTTGCAGTTGCTAGACAGGCCCAGTCCCCAGTGGGCTTGTGTGAAACGTGTCCTTTTCCGATCCCCAGCTTGGAAGCTTTCTTTCCTTGGAAGCTTCTGCTCTCTCCTACCGCAGCTGTGTTTGCAGTGCCTGGAGACAGGTGGGGGAGTAGCCTCCTAGTGAACCTGCCAATTCCCTCTCCAAGGACTGTCTGAATAGCTATTAAAAATTAAAGGATACACACACACACACACACACACACACACGCAATGCCACACACACACACACGTGCACGCACACACACACTCACTCGCACACACACTCGCACACATGCACACTTTTGTTCTTTGTTTTTTTGGTGGAGGTCACTGTCATTCCAGAGCAGTGGTGCCACTTTGCAGACTGAGATTAAATTCTACTGTCATTCTCTTGTCTGCACTCTCCAGCCCNCAGGAAGGAACATCCACGGGTACATCTTTTCAGGCACTCTAGAAGGTCTGGGTTCTAAGGAAGTGGTCAAGTGTAGACCTGCAAGGGATCTTGAGAGAGAGGTGATCCCAACTCAGGAGGTAAACAGAGCGGATGAGAGCAGGAGCAGCAAGGAGGCCATNTTTGTAGTTAGAGGCCCACTGTTTATCTGCGTTTGGGCTCCTGCAAACTAGAATTTTCTACCTGGGGCAGGTGATAACAATCCGTTGCAGACTATTAGAGTTTTGCACGTTCCACAATGGAACCAGAAATCGGATTTCCCTTTCTAACCTGGATTTAGGACCTTCCAACTCTTCCCTGAGTGCTTGGCCCTTCATACCCAGCTACCCTCCTGCTTTCCCCAGGCCTGTTTCCCCCCTCTTAAGAACTTCTCCTCATCCTTTTTTTCTGATTAGCAAACTTTTGGTTTTTTTGAGTCTCGTTCCNAACACAAGCTCTCAAGTCTTTCACAGCTGTGCCCATGTGTGGTTACCCCTGTAGATTTAGTAATCCTGCCACAAGTTAAATGTGACTAATTGCTTGACATACCATGCTGTGCTATGTCCATTTATTATTGTTTTTTTTATCCTGCTCTCTTCACTGAGAGAATATATTGTTTGCTCAGGCCAGGAATATATCTCATTTACCTCATAGCCTTGACATCAAAGATGTTCAGGAAACTCTGCAGGATGATAAGGAAACACACCTGGTTTTAAATGATTTCCAAGAGCCAGCTTGTATTCTCTTAGGTTCTCCTTATTCCACTGTCAGGTATCTCTAGATATGTCTGTAGAGCCGAAAGTAAAAACTTCAAGTTTAGGTTCACATGTGATTTTTTCCATAGCTCAGAGAGAGTCTTCTGCTAATGAAGGTTTGGTGAGCACACAGATAGGAAACTCCTCTGCTCCAGCACATGCTCACACACAGGAGCAAACCCACCGAAGCCCTGGGAACTGGGNGTGTTTCCTGCACTCCTGTGACATAGGCTTAATGTAGAGCTGCAAGTTGTGTTCCTCAGACTTGATTGACTCAGTTGCTTAAGCTAGGAACCTGGAGATGATGGCCTTGGGGCCTCCCTTTCCTCTGCTTCTTATGCTTAGTTTTCACCAAATCATGTCACCTCTTGGAAATACCTTTCAGATCTATTGACTGCTCTCCAACCCTGTCCNAAGCCATTACCAGTCCCTACTTAGACAGTTGTCCCTTCTTTCTGGTTCCAGTCTCCCTGTCTTACTGCCCTTCAATACTTAAGCCTTGCATAATTCTTTGCATGTTTTTGTGTGGTGTCCTCACCACTTACCCTATCTTTTTGGCCACTCAATATATTGTGCTTCATGTCTTTGAACTTGCCAAACTCTCACCATTTTTTCGTGCTTGTGAATGTTTTGTTTTTTCGAGACAAGGTTTCTTCGTGTAACTCTGACTATCCTGGAACTCACTCTGTAGACCAGGCTGGCTTTGAACTCACAGAGATCCACCTGCCTCTGCCTCTTGAGTGCTGGGATTAAAGGTGTGTGCCACCACTGTCTGGCCAAACTCTTACCNTTCTTTAAGGTTTATCTTTGTGGTCTTCTGAGAATACCTTCAGTGTTCGGTCTCTCAAGAGCACATCCTTAGAGGTATACCCCATACTTCTCTCTGCTCCATCCCTTCTGGATAAATCAGATGACCATTACCAACATTCCTATGCCTGATTCTTCCTTCTTGTTTCCATTATGGGTTGTAAGGATAAAGTTATTAGTTTTGATTTATTTCATGTCTGCCTTTCCATGCANGGTATGTCCTACGAAATAGGGATCATTTCTCTTGCTCAAAAGTGTTCATCCTCACAGCCAGTGCCCAACATATATCAGGTGGGCAAGAAACAATTTTTGGATATTGATATGAGAAATGTTAGTATGCATCTGTTACAGACATGTGACATGAAAATGGTCACATGCAAAAATAGTCTTATACTATAAACAAAGAAGCTTACCTGAAACAAGAATCAGAGATGTGCATGGGGAGCAAGCCAAGGGAAGACTGGAGCTATGGTGTGATGTCCTCCAGCCCCTCTCTATTTGAAACATCAGAAGAGAACGAGAAAAAAATATTTGTTTTACAGCTCTACCAAGATCCAGCCCTGCCTTCCCTCTCCCCCTTGCATCAAGTACATCCTGTACTTTTGGCAACATGTTGACTGGATATTTAAAAGCTGTGAACTGTTCTGAAAATTTCACATACTGGGTTATGAGCCATGTGTGTTTGATCAAAATTCAATTACTCCACTGTACCATACTTGGAAGCCTATCATCCCGAGTTATGAAGTATGACGAAATAGGGAACCTAATTGGTTCAGTATGGGGAGAGTATCAACCAAGCTTGTTATGATAAATAGCTTCCTGTGTTAAGGGTTCTCCAGAGCTTACAAGTATCTTGGCTTGCCTCCTTCAGTGCAATAGGAATATTGCTCCTAGGGACCTCCTAGATCATTGTCCCTCTTGGCGACTGCAGTTTTATTCCACTTACTCCTTCTGTACAAGAATGGTACAGTGTTTCTTCTTTTTCTTTATTTAGAAGTTCAGCACCTGATGACTTCTCTACCTTTTTTCCCTTAAAAAATTTCAAAACTTATATATTCCAGATACAGAAAGCAATGAATATCCTTGTATCCACTACTTAGAACTAAGAAATAATCATTTTTTTTCATATTTTTATCAGTTTTTCTTATGCTCTTTTCCCTGCTTCTTGAGGCCCAGATTGTACCCTAGTGTAATGGAATTTACAGGCTAACCTGTGGGACCCAGAAGGACCTGCAAATTATTCTGGAGATGGAGCTTGCAAGTTACAAGTGTCTTAGGTGTTGAAATTTTGTCTGTATTAATTACTTGCTGCATTGCTGTGACAAACTACTCTGTGGAGATAACTTGAGGGGGGAGGGTTCATCTTGGCTCATGGAGTCCTGTCAGTCTTGGCAGGGAAGGCATGATGTGGGGAGTGCATGGTGAAGAGGCCTAATATCACAGATCAGGAGGCAGGGAGAACTGGCTGTCACCTTCAAAGACTTCCATCCTCCAGATCTATATCCTAAAGGGCCTATCAAGATGGTGCCACAAGCTGGGAGCCAAGCTTTCAAAAACATGAGCCTATGGGAGACATTTCAGACTGAAAACATCACTGTCAAAGAGTTGGTGGTTTAGACAAGATTACAAGGATTCATAGAGGCTTGCTTTGGAAGTAAGGAGAAAACCCAAGAAAACGGAGTGATTTGGAGAAGATTAAAAACAAAACACANTATTTCTGTGATTTTGGGCCTTTATGGACTNATGTACACAACATTTTTCAGGGAGTGACATCCTGAGTTCGGTTAGAAGTGTTATTTTCTAATGATTGTAGTAAAAGATTAAACAACTGGGTGGGAATTTCATGATGT
>LZPO01034863.1:698966-715708 GCA_001675575.1 Neotoma lepida
ATGCATATAAAATGCTAGCAGCCTAAAAAGCTGGGCGTTGTAGTTTTTAACTCTCTAGGCTCTCCAAGGACACGAGAATGGGTGCTGTCCAGAGTATAGAAAAACTAAGAGCTTGTTTTGTTAGTGGGTGTCATAGTTAGCGTCAGCTCTCATTTTGATACAAACCTGAAGTGAAGAGAGAACCTCTGCTAACTGATACAGGAAGGCCCAGTTTACTGTGGGCATTGCTGTCCCTGAGCTGGTGGTCTTGAGTTGTATAAGAAAGCAAGCTGAGCAATCCAGGGGGAGCAAGCCTGTAAGTAGTGTTCCTCTATCGTCTCTGCTTCAGTTCCTGACTCCAGGTTGCTGCACTGAGTTCTAGCCCTTGTTTCCCTCAGTGACAGACTGTGAGCTATAAGATGAACTAGACCCTTTCCTCCCCAAGTTGCTTTTGATCAGTGTTTTATTATAGCAATAGAGAAGCAAATTAGAACAAAGTTGGTACCAGAGAGTGGAATATTGCTGTAACAGATATGACTGTGGTGTTTTGTGGAGGTTGTGGGAAGGTTTGGAATTTTGGCCTGGGAAAGCCATTGAGTATTCATAGCTCAGTGAACTCTTCTGTGGGTGCTTAGAAGAGATAAGAATGGTGAGAGAAATGTAGACAATGGAGGCCAGACTTGTGAAATTTCAGAGGGAAGGAAAGACTATCAGGCCTGTTTGTGTGATATTTTGGACTAAGAGTCTGTAGAAGTGAGACCTTTGCTTCACTGGGATAATAGATACTGGCTCACTGGGGCTCAAAGTTAGCTGTGGTGAACAAGAGATCAACATCATTGAGGTAAAGTCTCCTGGGGAGTATTTCCTCAGGGTCAGCTAAAGCTNTGGTCCGGGGAGACCAATGCTGCATGGAAAGCTGGATGCTGAACTTGCTAATGTGTGAGAGTCTCCGTCAGGACGCTGGCTTGAAAGGAATGAAGTAGAAGTGGAGAGCAGGTGAGACTTGGCACTGTGTGGTGGGGTGGGAAGAGAGGCCAGGAGAGGCCACTGGTGAAGGTGCAGCCTCATTTGTAGCTGAGATCCCAGGATACTGCAGATGCCAGAATCATGGGCTATCAACCAAGGACAGCAATGGGTATGGAATAGAGCTGGCCCAGCCTATGAGACAAGAGGGACCAGAGAAGTGGATCTGGCTGAGTCCTTTATAGTTAGAAGATTATGAGTCCAACTGCTCAGTATTGAGCTAGAGAATTTGATTTACACTGCTGGGTGCTGGATTTTGCTTTGATTTAATATTAACCATACTCCGGCTCTTTCCTTTTGAAATAAGGAAGTATTTAACATTTTTTTTTTTGTAAATTTTATAGGAGCCCGCAGTTAAGAGACTTCTGGTTCTTAAAGAGACCTTGGGCTTTTAAGTGCTGAAATTTTTAAAGACTGTGAGATTTTTCAAAACCAGACCATGTTTTATATGTGATACTAATATCAACATGAGATCTTGGAGACAAATGAAACAGGGAGGGCTACAGTTATCAATGATGTGTTGGTGAGTCAAGTTGACAAGGGATTGACTTGTGATAGCTGATCTTNGTTTTCACCTCGACATACCTGTGAAGAGAGAACCTCACCTGAAGAACTACTTCAATCAGATTGGCCTGTGGAGTGTGTCTGTGAGGCATTTTCTTTTTAAAGGATTTTTATTCTTCAAGAATTTCATGCATTGTCTTTTAACCATTTTTATGCCTCCAAGTTCTCCCACTGTCTCCTCCAAGATCCCCTTCCAAGATCATCCCTATTCTCCAATTTCATGTCTTTTAAAAATATAACCCACCGAATACAATTTGTACATCCATGAACTNCTGGGTCTGGACCATCCACTGGATCCTAGTTGATCTGCTAGGGACCACACCATTAAGGAAAACTGACTTTCTGTCACAGTCCCTCTCCCAGCAACTATCAGTCACCAATAGTCACCCAGCTAGGTAAGCNCCATGCTGGTATTTTGTCTGGTTTGATCTTTGTACAGGTCTTGTATAGACTGTCACAACCACTGTGAGTTCACATGTGCAACTGTGCTATTATGTCCAGAAAACACTATTTTGATGATGCTATCTACCACCTCTGGCTCTTACAGTCTTTCTTCCTCTCTTCCATGATGATCTCTGAGCCTTCGTAGCAGAGTGTATGTGATATGGATGTCTTGTTTAGGGCTGAGTGCTTTATGTCTTTTATCCTCTACACACTACAGATGTTGGTTTCTGTGTTAACTGCCATCAACTGCACAAAAAGAAGCTTCTCTGATGAGGGTTGGAAGACACACTAATGTATGTGTATAAAGACAAGTACCATAATAGATGTGGTGGCACATGCCTTTAATCTGGATTTCTATGACTTGGAGGCCAGACTGGCCTACATAGTGAGTTCCAGGACAGCAAAGACTACATAGTAAGACCCTGTCTCAAAAACAAAAACAAAACAAACAAGCAAAACAAAAAGTGTAAAGAAGTTAGGGAATAGTTTAATACTACAGAGTAATGGTACAAGGTTCTTTCCTAGGGTCTATGACCTATATANACACAGNTTCTTAGCCTTGNTAACCATGCCAGGCATGGTTTCCGTCTTAGAGAGGGGGTTAAACCCAAATGGAAACTACTTGATTGATCCCATAACATTTGTGCCACTANTATACCAGTAGGCAAATCTTNTCAAATCAGTGATTACTGCAAATCCCAGGGTTCATACATANGTGNNTAAGTTGGTTACTTTTCTCCTCCAGTTACATAGCACCTTCCAGTGCTATGATAGCTATCCAGGAGAGAATGAAGNTTCCAGGTTGGTAGCTACACAAATTCTCCATGTTCTANTACTTGAGTGTGTGGTGTCTTCAGCAATAGGGTGTTACCATGAAGTTCTGGAGGTTAATCAAGGGCAATGGCTATAGCCTGCAATATTTGGGGTCCATGGAGCCTCATTTACCAAAAGCTCCAAAGGAAGTAAACCATTCCTAGACTTTTTATTTGATAGGCATTGTTACCCTGTTAGAGAGTAACTCTGTTTAGATTCTTTTTATATGTGTATGGGTATAGACTTTAGGAAGCTTCTGTAGTAGTAGGCTTCCATGTGACATTTCTCCCAAGATTTTTATTGTTAGTTATCCTTCACTGTACAGCGAAAACTCATCCTTGTTCCTCAACAAAGCTGTCATTCCAGATAAACCTATCATCCAATCAGAAGTAGTTCGTGTAAAGGTAACACAAACGTATCAAGGCAGGTCCCTGAGCTGCTCAAGCCCTTCCCGAAAAGGAGCTGTTACAGTCCCTGATCTCATTACATGTTCCAGTGCTTGCTTCCTTCTGAAAGTGAAGCTGAGAATGTGTTAAAACTACATTAGTGATTCTCCTTCCTCTCTGATACCTTCCCCGGATGCTCAGTGCCTTTCACTTCTATTTGCGAAGATTACCCATCCTGTCACCCACCCCTAATCTAGAACCATTCCTGTCATCTTTTGAGATAAGCCCTGCCTGTGTCTTTTTTCTCTGGGGTTCTGCAAGATGACAGGCTAGGTAATTTAATTAACTAATTTAACTAATACATAATAAAGTCCCATTGGCTTCATGTATCACCTTTTGAAAATAACATTTGCATTTTAAATGAAGTATCATAGACAGCAAGTCTGACAAATTACTTAGAGTTCATCAAGACAAATGTACTAATTTTACAGAGGAGGCTACACAGGCTCGTAGGACTTACTGGAGATCTCTGGACAGCTTTGGAGCTGGTTTAGAGTCTGGTACACCTTGTACCACCACATAATGACTTTCACAACAGGATCAGCTCATAGAAGAATTTTCAGGTACNAAGGAGAAAAATGTTTTGAATCATGAAGATTTTCAACATGGTTATCCCTTCTTCCTTCAGTTACTATTTTTGGCACTGTTTGTGTAGTATGTAGTGAGCTTAGTGTAGTATATTGCATCTGTTTCTTGCTTGTGTGTCTTCAGTGCCCAGACCAAGGTGGACAGAGTGGACAGACATTATGAAAGAATACATGGATAGATGAATGATCACCAGTCACAGAAAACAGAACCCTTGGAGCCAGATATTCGTGGCTCTGAACATGGATATTCTATTAGTGACTTCTTTCCTAACATTCTTCAAATCACAGAAAATGTTCACTTTCCTCTTCTTTCCTACCCCTTTTCTCCATCTCCTGCTCCCCTCTCCTGTCCCCCCTCTCTCTCCCCTTGTGCTGGGAATTGAACCCAGGCCCCTGTTCTTGCTAGGCAAGTACTCTGCTATTGAGCCATACCCCCAACTCTCTATTCCTGATAAGGCATTTCCTGGCTTTAATTCCTTACGTTTGTGTCTAACTGCATATGCTGATACTGCCTTGTTAGCTTCTTCTACTTCATTATAAAATTATCCTCTTCTTTTCTTCTTTTCTTCTTTTCTTTCATAAAATTATCCTCTTCCTTGTGCAAGATTGGGAAATGACATACATAAAGAATACCAGATTAATCTGTTCTGATTTTTTTCTCAGATAGGGATTTAAAAAAAAAAGCCTTTTGAAGAGCCTTCAAATCAACAGTAATTTAAAATTTTCACAACATGAAGAGGCAGATTGCAAAATGAATTTGACACTTTGAAAAATCCTCCCCAGAAGACGGATGAACATATTCCCACTTCATGAAGGCTTGTTTCATAAGTATTCCATAAATATCGATGTCAGGGTTGTTAAGTAATTAATATTAACCTATTGAGAAAGCATTTCTTTTCTACGTGGTTGATTTCCAGTGGGGANACTAATTAAATATTAAAGACTGTGTTAGATATTTTCTATAATTACAGTTTCTGCTGTATTTACAAATGATGTGTCTACATCCAGAGAGAAATAATAATATGGTATTAAACCATTCTTATCCCTAAACACAATGCAGATTTTTTTCAAGCTGGCCCTCCTCTGCACAGGCCTGCCTGTGGGCAGTTACTATCCTTTGCTTCTNATATCTAGTCTGCCATGATTTGAAAGGCTGCT
Organism: Neotoma lepida; assembly: GCA_001675575.1. Classification (NCBI taxonomy): domain Eukaryota; kingdom Metazoa; phylum Chordata; class Mammalia; order Rodentia; family Cricetidae; genus Neotoma; species Neotoma lepida. The sequence goes on from LZPO01034863.1 coordinate 703,981, forward strand.
AATCTACATACTCATGCCTCTTTGGCATGATACTCTGTTGTTATTTATTTTTCTGTTTTGTTTTATTCATAAAAGTCCTCTGTGTATGTGATAAACTAAGACTTGATAAGACAAAGGGGAGACATAGCAGCATAGATNCTCCCCAATGAAAATCAGATAAAAGAGTTGGCTAAAGTGCTCTTGCTGCAAATGAATAGTAAGTATGTAAGGTAAGTGTGGTGGTTTGACTAGGAATGACCCCCCCATAGACTCACGTGCTTGAATACTTGGTCCCTAGAGAGTGGCACTATTAGGAGGTGTGGCCTTGTTGGAGTAGATATGGCTTTGTTGGAAGAAGTGTGTCACTGTGGGGGTGGGCTTTGAGGTCTCAGGAGCCCAAGTCAGTTCTCTGCCTGCCTGCTGTCTGCAGATTCAGATGTAGAACTCTCAGCCCCTCCAGCACCATGTTTGCCNGCATGCTGNGATGCTTCCCACAATGATCACAATGGAATAAGCCTCTGAACTATAAGCCAGCCCCAACTAAATATTTTCCTTTATAAGAGTTGCCGTGGTCATGGTGTTTCTATTGCTGTAAGACAGTAAGGAATATGTAAGTTAATTTGATTGTGCTAATCTGCCACAGACATACACACACCAACACTCAAACCCACACACTCACATATACACACACAATCNCACAATACACATTTACACATTCACATACATATACACACTCATACCCACACTCACATACACACACACTCACACACATACTCACACATACATACACTCACACCTACTTACACACACATTCACATGTACACAAAATCACAACCATATACATATACACACTCAGACATACAGACACTAACACATACACACCCACACCCACATATACACACATTCACACAAGTACTCACACATACACATACATTCACACCCACACACCCAAAACCACAAATGCACACGCTTANAAACACATACACTCACAAACACACACTCACCTTCCCACAAACTTTTGACTCATTTTTCTTCTCTTCTTCTCCCTCTTCTTTNAGTGCTAAGGATTTAAACCCAGGACCTTGTATAAGGTAGGCAAGTTCTCTACTATGGAGCTATGTCTCCAACCCTGAACATTTCACACACACACACACACACACACATACACACACACATGAATATGAACAGACTTTCATTATTTCTTAAATGATAGAATATAGTAATTATTTACAGAGATTTATACTAGGTATCAAAAGCCATCTAGAAAAAAGCACAGATATACTTGTTTTATTCAGTTTTGCCTTTTTACACTTTGCATATATTATATATGTACACACACACACACACACACACACATATATATATATAGAGAGAGACACAAATTAATTACAATATTTTCCCCTTACCTTTCCTGCCTCTAAACCAATGGTTCTCAACCTGTGGGTCTCGACACCTTTGGGGTCACATATCAGATATCTTGCATATCAGATATTTACATTATGATTTACAACAGCAGCAAAATTACAGTTATGAAGTAGCAACAAAATAGTTTTATGGTTGGGGGTCACNACAACATGAGGAACTGTGTTAAAGGGTGGAAGCATTGGGAAAGNTGAGAACCNCTACTCAAGACCCTCCCATATATCCCTCCCCATTCTTTTTCAAATTCATGGCTTCCTTTTTCACCAATTGTTACTGCATGCATCTATCTATCTATCTATCTATCTATCTATCTATCTATCTATCTATCTGTATATCCAAAGATAACCTGTTGAGTCCATGTAATCTTACTTCTATGTATATTTCAGGGTTGACCATTCGGTGCTGAACAACCAATTGGTATGCTCCTCCCTAGAGAGGACCACCTCTCGGGCTCTTTGCTTTACTCAGTTGCGTGTAGTTCTTTGTGTACGGTTGAGGCCTTTATGGCCTTTTCCCTGTGCAGTTTGGCATGTCCATTGGTNTCATTGTTGTTCAGCTCATGTTTGAGTGGTCATGTTGGTGAGACTATTGGTGTAGCTCTTGGCATTCCTGGGAGCCACAATCTAACGTCCCTGATCCTCTGGCTCTTATAATTTTCCGGTCCCCTCTTTCCCAACGTTCCCTGAGCCTTAGGTGTGCGAGTATGTTTGTATCTGACTGGGCTTCCCAACTCTACATATTGATTGGCTGTGCAGGATCATTGCCAGGATAGGGGTGTGGGGAAGCAATAGAGAGGGGACTAGCAGGGCTCAAGTACTCTGATCAGGAACTGGGAAAAGGAGAAGATCCTTAGGGAGGGGGAAGGATGTAAACACAGAGCAAGGAGGGTAAAGGGGAATGCAGGAGATGATTGATCTGATAGGGGAAAGGGGTGCTTCTTAGGGAAGGGGACAGGAGCTAAATACAGGAGAAGAAGGTTGGTAGGTAAAATAACAATATGGATGGCCAAAAGAAGCCACAAAAAACTGTATTATTAACTATTTACCTAAAAAAACCCATAACACACCTAATTCAATATATAAATATACATATATAGTTTTAAGGAACTTTTCTCATCTGGGCTGACAGCGCTTCCTTCAAGAACCAAAAACTACCTAACAAAACCTCCAATACCAGACATGGGAAGCCCTCTTTTGAGTTGTTGGCCAGGGCTAAGAGACTCTCAGACTTGTAACCTATTGCTGTTGCCCTTAGTTATCTCCCAGAGGTGGAAGTTAAGTCCCTATTGCTGAAGACTCCATGCACTTCAGAAACAGGGCCCAGGGACCCCTGAATTGGAACTGGCCTGAATGATCCCTCCCTGAGCACTAGCTTTCATGGTACAAGAAGGTTCCATGCAGGCTTCCAAAGGAGAGAGGGACTCAAGAGTCCTACCCAGTTATGACATCCATGGACCTCATTAATGACCAACATGGCATGATAACCCTAAGGGTGCATATCTTGGTGGTAACTAATTGTTCTCTAATTGGATCTGAGACTCATTCAGCAAAAGGGAAACCATGCCTGGCACTGGAAACCTAGTTAACTGCTAAGTGCTAGTGAAATCATGGTGATTGGGGGAGAACCTACAACCACTAATTTATTTAACCAGCACAATCCCTAACAACAATCTATAAACACGTGTTCTTATATGCTCACNTAAGTGTAGTCTTTACCCCCCATCAAGGAAACTTCTCTTGGCAACAGAGACCAGTACAGAAAATCACAACCAATCAATATGTTGAATATAGATTTTAAAACATCATATTTTATGTCATATATAAACACAATAGGCATTAATTATTTATTTGAGATTAGGTCTCTCTTTGTTGTTCAAGCTGGTCTTTAACACTTGGCTCAAGCAATCAACCCTGAGACTACCAAGTATCTGGGATTACAGTATGATGTATTGCATCAACAAAAAGTAAATATATAAAGCACAGATGTTCTTGAAAGTTTTTTTGTTTAGTTTTCAGCCACCTGCCTGTTTCCCTCCTCTACCCCTTTCCAGAAACAAGAAGGCTTTTTCAAATTCTTCCAAAGATCTCCACTGAGCGACTTAACCTTCTGCACCCTGCTCCAAACCCCAGTGATCCCTGCCTTTTCCTTGTAAAGGCAAAAACTCTGTCACAACTGCAAATCATTACAGGTGAACTGGATGCACTACTCTAATGGGCTTTACTCTGCAACTATGACTTTACCTGGTTTGGGCTTTTTTATTACAGAAACCACTGTACATATTTAGATTTTCCTAACCACACAAGAGCANACAAANGCTTCTTAGTTTTACTTTTTATTTTTCTTTATGTAGTTATTGTTTGTTGTGAAAAACAACACTTTTGGTGATTTTAGATAACTGACATTAGCAAACAATGGAAAGGAACAATGTTGGAATCATGATTGTTGATATTGACCAAATAGCTAGGTGAGTTTCAGTAGATTCAAGTAGCATTAAGAAAAATACTTATTGTTGTTTGACAGTTTCATACTTGCATATAATATATTTTATCTTTTCACCTCCCCCTCTCTCATACCCATCCTACTCTTGTTCAATTACCTTTTTGTGACAAGTCCCCCAACTATTTTCCTGTTTTTGTTTTGTGACCCACTGAGTTTAATTAGGATTATATGCATGACTATGGGTGGGGGTATTTTTGAAACATGAACAACTTATCAGTGCCTACAACATTGCAAAAGATGACTTCTTCAACTCTTAACTATCAATAGCTCCTCAGGAAGGATGGAGCCTCATGAACCCCTCCTCCATTCATGATGGAATGTTGATGGGCCCCATCTTGAGCAAGTATTGTACAGGTAACTATAGCTGCTATGAATTCAAGAGTGCCATGACCATGTCACATACAGAGCATAGCATTTTACAGCACTCCTCCCTGTCCTACAACTCTTACATTCTTTCTGTTCCCTGNGACTTGTAGGGGTAATGTGGATGTCCATATAGCTGAAACCCCAACAGTCACTTATTCTAAGCAGTTTGACCAGTTTTTGAGTCCCTGCATTAATTACCCCCATAGCAAAATGAAACNTTTTAAACCGAGGCTCAGAACTGCCCTGAGAGAAAGATAGCAACATAAATATTTAGAAGACACTTTGATAACCCATTNACCTAGTAAAACAATAGTAGTAGGTTCCTCCCTGGGTCTATGATTTCCCCAGCCTTGGGCTTTTGGCTAGGTTGACAGTATTAAACATGATTTTCCTCTCGTGGAGTGGGTCTCAAAATCAATCAGAAAATGGTTGGTTACCCATGTAACAGTCNTGCCAATATTGTATCAAAGAGCATATCTTTCCTGAAAAGTTGGTATTGTGGCTCTCGGGGTTCANAGATTGGTAAGACCGCTGATAACTTTTCTCCTTTAGCAGTCTGCAAAGTGCCTACTAGCACTATGAAAACTTACCACAGGGGAGGAAGCTTCCAGTTTAGCTACAGCTTTATTTCTTTGTGTCCTGCAGCTAAAGTGTGTGCTGTCTTCAGCAATAGGGTTTTACCATCTAGTTATTGGGCAACCAAGAGTAATGGTCATATACTCTATTCAGTAGAGTCTGTTGTCTTGGGGGGCCACTTCCCTGATCAACAACTTGTAGAAAGATGTCTCATATCTTGCCCTGGAAATTGGTTGAATCACCTATGGCTTCTGGGAGCAACATTCTACTAACACAAGATACTTCCATTCAAAATCTTTACAAAATATAGTAAAAATTTTAGATGTATTTACTCTGTGTGTGTGTGTGTGTGTGTGTGTGTGTGTGTGTGTGTGTGTGTGCTATGGCATGTGTGTGGAGGTCAGAGGACAACTTGCAGGTGTAAATTCTCTGCTTCACCATGTGTATTCTGGGGATTCCCCCCAGATTACCAGTCCTGGCACCAAGTGTCCTTACTGGCTGAGTCATCACACCAGCCCTTAATTGTATTTTTTAAATTACTCTACAAGCTGATATGTTTCCATATGATTTTCCCATACATCCTTAGTTTTAGTCAGCCCTCCTCCTCCTCTTTCCCATCCCCTAGTCCCATCCCNGCTTAAACCTTTGCACCCCCAATACTTTGCTCCTCACTTTCATACACAGATTCTATTCCCCCCTCCCCTAAGACCTCTTTACTTCCCTCAGTGGTCCCTTTCTAGCTTTCTGGCTTTTACAGGCATACCAAGCAAAAGACACAAAGCTTAAGATTCAAAGCTAGGTTCCTCATATGAGAGAGAACATGCGGTGTTTGTCTTTCTGGGCTTAGGTTACCTCATTCAGTGTAATATTTTCCATTTTCATGCACATTTAATAACTTCATTTTTCTTCACAGCTGGATAAAATTCCACTGTGTATATGGACCACATTTTCATTTTCCATTAATCAGCTGATAGACATCTAGACTGACTCCATTTCCTAGCTGTTGTGAATTGAGCAGCAATGAAACATGGATGAGCGGTGTCTCTGTAGTAGGATGTGGAGTCTGTTGATGATGTGCTCAGGAGTGTCATAACTGGATTATATGGTAGTTCTATTTTTAGCTTTTTGAGAAATCGCTAAACTTATTTCCATAGTGGCTCTTTAAATCTGTACTTCCATCAACATTGAATAAGGCTCGTCTTATCCCCACATCCTTGCCAAAATTTGCCATTTGTATTCTTGATGATAGTCGATATTAAAAAGTATTTATTTTATGTGTGTTGTGTGTGTGTGTGAGAGAGTGAGACAGAGAAAGAGAGGGAGACAGAAACAGAGAGACAGAGACAGAGACAGAATGTGTATATGTGTGAGAGAGAGACAGAGACAGAGAGAGACAGAGACGGAGACAGAATGTATGTGAGAGAGAGACAAAGAAAGAGACAGAGAGAGACAGACAGAGAGACAGACAGAGCGAGAAAGAGGCAGACAGAGAGAGAAAGAGACAGACAGAAACAGAGACAGAAAGTGTGTGTGTGTGTGTGAGCATCATATGCATGCAGACACCCATAGACGTCAGAAGAGGATACTGGATCTACTAGAATGGGTGTTAAATGCAATTGGGAGCTGCCATGTGGAAGCTGGAAACTGAACCCAGGTCCTTTGCAAGAGCAGAAAATGCTCTTAGTCACTGAGCCATCTCCCCAGCTCCATTAGTGGAGGCTAATGACATTGAACACTTCTCAAAATAATTAAAATTTATTTCATTATATTTGTTATCTTCTGGTGTGTACCATGCTTGTGTTTGAAGATCGGAAGACAGTTTGNGAATCAGTTCTCTCTTTCCACAATGTGGGTTCCTTGGATGAAATTCACATCATCAGCTTTGGCAGCAAGTGCCTTTACCTGCTAAGCTTTCTCACAAGTCCACTTCAAAAAATAGTTGTTAACTAACCATTTGCACTGCTTTTGAGAACTTGCAAGGAGAATTGTGTATAACTTGAAGAACCTTAAATAATTTTTAAGATGTAAGATGTTATGATCTTCACATGTATGTNGAAAGTGGATTAGATTTCTGTGTTTGAAAATGGAGAAATAAATTTGAATTTACCTTTTATGGAGAAAAAGTAGAAGTCAGATGAAATTTGTTCATTAAACAGAATGTACCTTTATTTGCCCAAACCAATGAAATAGATTAACCCAGTAATGGCTTTGAGGCTCTACTTCAACACATGTGAGGCAGAGTTCTTGGTCACTAGACACTTGAGGGCTCAGTCATCAAGAAGGAAACACGGTTTCCACACTTTGGCCACTTTCTCAAGGCTCAAGGACACTGCAGCCAAGGCTCCCCTTCCACAGCACTGTGCTGGACACAGCACTCCTGGTCTTCTTCAGTGGTTTTTGATCAGACAAGATAGATTTTTTTTATTCATCACTACTTATTTCTTTTTCTATATTATTTTTAGTTTAGCATACAAAGTAATAGTCTTGTGAATGAAATAAAAACCATTTTCACACACGTGTGTCACTATACTTCCTTCTCATCCATCCCCTCCACCCTGCCCCNTGCATCCCTGTCCCTTTNCATTTATCACATCAAATGAGGAAAATAAGAAAAACTTGCATCTTTTCAGGTATTTTAAATAATGTGACTTTGGAGATTCTCGTGATGCCTCTTTGAGGACTTGCCAACNGAGGAGATGCCATTAGTGAGAGAAAGAGGAGTCTGGAAGGATTATTACTCTTCATGCTTTGGTAACTCAATAGATGGCACCACAATTCACCATCACAATAAACCAGGGTAAGTATTTGGTGGAAGANCACAGTGCAAATACAATGCATCCCAGAATCTGGATGGCTTCATCAGGGACAGTGTCAAGGACTTTCCTGTCTACAGGAGGGATAGGGAAAAAAGACTTCTTATGACCTTTCATGCTCCACCTTCCCACCCACCCCCCAAAAAATTCCACTAACGGGGCTGGAGAGATGGCTCCATGATTAAGCGTACCTGCTGCTGTTGCAGGGGACTTGGGTTCAGTTTCCAGCATCCACAGGGCAGCTCATAACTGCATGTGACTTAAGTTCTAGGGAATCCAGTATCTTCTGATGTCTGTAGGTTTCTGCATGCATGTGGTACACATACGTACACTCAGGAAAACACACACATATACACACACACAAAAGTATTTTTTAAAAAATNAATTCTAATTACTTTTAACCACATTTACCTTCCTNCTGTCAGATGCTCCATGGTCTTTCTGTTTTCCAGGACTTGAGTGCAGATGGCTCCTATCCACTTTGTACAGTAAGGAGAGCATGTCCATTGATTTAGTCTGTGTAATTTAGAAATAGCAGCCCAGTGTTATGAATTGTGGAGTGGTACTTAATCATTTTCTCCAGTGACAGCACAGGGAGGAAGATAGAAGCAAAGGTTATCCCCCACCCCCATCCCAGGCATTTACTGCATCCCCAGCTTTCCTTCAAGTCAATCACGTTAAAAGCTAAGAGTNCACGCTCCCTATGTGGTCTGCANAGCCACATGTTACCTGTTCCACCTGCCTTTCCTGTCTGATTTCTATTGATCCTTAATGAAATTAGGACTCTGATTAAGTTGGCAGACTGTGACAATGCCTGGTTCAAATCTGCTTAATAACCACTGTGAAAAATTTTAAAGGAAAACTAGAAGAAATCAAGCGCTTCCTTTTTTGAAAAAAAATTTTTGTGGTTAATTAACATCCTCATGGTAAAATTAAAATATTCATAAAATATAAATACTAAAACTAAAAAATATTGATGATTTTATCACTTAGGTTTAACCACTGGTGACATTCCAATTTTTCTCTATATAGAAACATATATGTAGACATATATGTCTATATATATGTGTACATTTGCATACATGTGTCTCATTACATAAAAGACTGTTCACATTTATATTAAACTTCCAAATATCTTTGAATTTTTTGTTTGTTTGTTTGTTTGTTAGTCAGGGAACTGAACCCAGGGACTCAGTGCCACTAAGCCAGCTCTACTTTCTCCATATCTTTGAGCATTCATTGATAAATATGTATTGTTGTTCTTGTTGACACTGTTATGACTGGTGTGTGTGAGAGTGTGGGAGGGTGGACACATACATGCCGTGGAGCCCATGGGAATGTCAGAGAATGGTCAGGAGCTAGGTCTCTTTCCACCTGGTTTTATGGCAGGGTCTATCCAGTCTCCGCCCTACAGACTGACTGACCGGCCTCAAGCTTCCAGGCGACNTTCTGGTTTCTGACTCCCATCTTGCCATAGGAGTGCTGGTTTTACAGATGGGTGCCATCACATCTGGCTTGTTTGTTTGTTTGTTTTGTTTTTGTTTTTGTTTTTTCGAGACAGGGTTTCTCTGTGTAGTTTTGGAACCTGTCCTGGAACTCGCTTTGTANACCAGGCTGGCCTTGAACTCACAGAGATCCACCTACCTCTGCCTCCTGAGTGCTGAGATTAAAGGCATGCGCCACCACTGCCTGGCCTGGCTATTTTTTTTTTAATGTGGGTCCCAGGGATTGAACTCAGGTTATCAGGCTTGTGTGTCAGTGCTAACTCATCTTGCTGGCCCACTAATCATTTCTTTAGATAAAATTGTAAAATTAAAATTTTGATCCAAAGTATATGAATGAGCATTTAAAATAACTCTAGATTTATAAAGTTAAATTGTTTTCTAGGATAATTTTTTAAGACGTATTTTATTTTGTGTGTGTGTGTGTCTGGATACGGGTGTGGTTACCTATGGAGGCCAGAAGAAGGCATCAGATCTCCNGTAGCTGGAGTTACAGGTCATTGTGAGCTNCTCAACATGTTGTTGGGATGTGAACTCTGGTCCTTGTGCTTGCACATCCAGCTCTCATCACTGCTGAGTCGTCTCTCCAACCCCATAGAATAATTTTTCCAGCTTCTGTTCTCATTGAATTAGATGAGAATGATTATCTTTCTGGATATTTAAGCTTGTGTTGGGTTCAAAATTGCTTGTGGGCGTTTTCTCTGGAAACGTATTAAATATTTAATTAAGTTGGGAAATANTTTTATTTTATTTAATCTTCTAATAGATTATTATTATTTCAGTGCCACATTTTGGCCTTTTAGATTTTAAGTTTTTTCATCTATGCAGATCTTATCTATTTTTTGTTAAGTTTATCTCTAGGTATTTCTAATTTTGAGAATAGATTGCTTTCCCTTTGTACTTTCTAATTAGTTACATCTGTTACATGAGAAAGCTACTGATTTTATAACATTTATTTCTTATTTTATTTTCTGTTTTGTAAATGAAAGATAAAAGGAACAGATAACTGACTATCTTCTAAACATGTTGTGTGATTCATTCTCCTCTAAAGTTTGGGGGAAACTTGAGAAAGCTTTGGCCCCTCCACAGGAAGNTGTAGAATGTACATGTTTGTTGGCTCTATTTCAAAGTGAGACAAAAGAGCTGGGCCTTTATACCCTGATAATAGAACCAGCCTGCCTGGCAGGAATGAATGTATTCTAAAGGGACATTTGTCACCATCTCTTTGGCTATCAAACTATTGCAACAATGAACCCCAATAAATTAGAACGTCCAAGGAATCTCCCACTGGAACAANAATAGAATGAAGTCCTGGGGACTCGAGAGGAGGAACTTGTCTCCTAGAGATTTGCAATTTGTCAGGCGGCCTTACAAGAGAGACTTGGAGTTGAGACATTGTTGGGCAGAACCACACCTTAGCCAGACTACTTAGTTATTCACATCTTTTCCCATCTATTTAAACCTTACTTTATGTCAGGACCCCAAAGATGGACTTAGGGGTGGTCACTGGGTCTTTCCAATATGATCACATTGAATAAATCTCTTTTTTCTGCATTTCACTTTTGTTTTGGCTCTGTTAATTGACTTATGGAGGATGGTGACTGAACCTGGCTGGTGGAGGCACAGGTTGTGACCTTAAGCCACTTAGTAACAATGACATCATGTCCTGCACATAGGCTACCCAGAAAGGATATGACCTTGGACCAGGGGCTTTTTGCAGCTGAGGCAAATCCAGAAGGCCTGAGCATGGAGGATATCTATAACTACCATGCCTGATAATTGAAGCAAAAGTCTCATCTTGAAGTGTGATCGTGATGGCATACCTGTGTATCCATCACAGTGTTTAAAAGTCATCTTAGGACCAGTATTCAGTGGCTTAGCATCTTTCCTCTGGACTATTGCAGTAGTCTTCTCTTCTAACTTGTCTGGTGGCTTTTGGTCCCCATGCCCAACCTGTACTTTACTTTGTNGCCNCAGTATGTTTTTGAAGTGTAAATCTGACTTCAGTGTTGAAAGGCTTTTCAGTCTCCCCATTTATTCACCCAGTTAGTTAATAATGGATTCATTCACTTGGGAGAACTGACCAGATCACAAACTTTGTAGTCAAAGAAGACTGCTCTTTTTGGAACATGCATTAAGTCCTATGTACACCATCTTCAAAATATTTTCATACTTCTACTACTTCTTAACACTTCCTCTTTNGTCACTTTGATCCAAGGCATTATTGAACCTCATGGGGATCAGAGACTAAGCCAAGCTTCTGGTGTGACTATCTTCGCTATTGTTTTCCAGCTGACTTTTTCTCATAAACTAGCCAGAATAATTNATGTAAATTAGAACATGTTTTCATAGAAAATGAAATATACCAAGCACTGATGGTCTACTCAGGGTGAGGTAGACTATTTCAGACAGAGGGAATGTTGGGTATAAAAGCTATATGTTGGAAGCAAATTTGGAGGGTCTGGATGCTGTGGAGAATGAAGACTATAAGGAGTAGGGTGTGGGAGGAATTTCATGTATCTTTCTCCTGGATCTTCCATTCTTTTCAACTTCCTATTCAGTTTATGACTC
>LZPO01034863.1:725254-738294 GCA_001675575.1 Neotoma lepida
ATCTATCTATCTATCTATCAGCTATATCTGTATTAGGAAAGAAGAGATGGTGTTGGATATTTAGTCTAGAGAAGGACAAGAGCACACAGAATTACTTGTTTGCATGGAGAGAATAATNATTAACATCATACACACAGACTCCTTCTGTTTGTTTTGTTTTGGTCCTAACCACACCAATTTGATTAGGATGGCTGGTAAGTGAGCTCCAGGGATCTGCCTATTTCAGCCTGCCAAGTGCTGGGATTATAAGTGTGCATTACTATGCCTTTAATTTATTATTTATTTATTTGTTTGTTTGGTTTGTTTTTTGAGACAGAGTTTCTCTCTGTAGCCTTGGTTGTCCTGGAACTCACTCTATAGACCAGTCTGGCCTCAAACTCAGAGATCTGCCTGTCTCTGCCTCCTGAGTGCTAGGATTAAAGTCATGAACCACCACTGCTTTTAATTTTATTTTTATTTTTTAAATGTGAGTTCTGAAGATTGAACTCAGGTGCTCATATGTATATGGCAGGCACTTTAGTAATTGAACTGTCTCTCTAGCCTCATGTCAATATCTACATATGTGTGAATCTGCTGTATAATGGTAGATTATTGAATCTATGTTAATCCAAAAAACAATTATTAATCTTAAATATTTTACATTGGTATGGATTTTGGTTTATTGATACAAATTTAAAGTTAATTTNGTTATACTGTATGTATATTTCTACTCTTGCTTGGGGTATTGTGCTTATGCAGCTCATTTAAAAATGTAATGTATANTTAAAAATACAGATTAATAATTAGTCATCTATAATAGTCAAACTTATAGTCATGCTAGATATGTTTTCAAGGTCATACACAGATATATTTAGATAGATGGTTTTCAAACACTTCAAAGACCTACAGAATATGGCATTTAATATGTTTAATAACCTAAGGCTTTTCATGATAGTGAGACACATCTGCTCCTGGCAACACCGATCTACTTCAGAGAAGATAACGGAAATCAAAGAAACTACATACAGAGTTTGTTTTCTTTATGCCAAAAGCTAGTCATGTGGGCAGAGAAACTGACCTTGCCTCAATTGCTGACAATATACTGTCCAAACTGGACCAGCAGGATACAAGAAAAGTGACTGCCAAACTTTGCTAAGACAAAGTAGGACAGTCCTTCAGAATTCCATGCTTCACAGGAAAGTCTGTCAGATATGATAGGCCTGTAGTTCAGAACTGGATGCCCCAATGTTACAGAGGAACTTTGGGTGACTCTCCAGGCAGTGAGATGTCCCTGTCATTAGGTAACATTTCTCCCTTCTGGAGTCTTTGATGGAGTTGAAGACTAGATAGTTCAAGTTCTAGTTTCCCTTAGTTATGATAAAGTATAAATTAGATACAAAACTTTGGACTCACAAAGATAAGATAGATGATAGAATATTGTCTTTAATTTTGCCAAATAAAAATAAACTAGATATTGTAACTATAATTCTTACTTAATAATTGTTTTGTTATATATAGTTTTACTATATTAAGGTTAAAAACTTCCTTTTTAATTAGACAGAAAGGGAGAAATGCTCTGGAACAATCCTTCTGTACACTGTGAATATGCATTACTCTCATTAGTTAATAAAGAAGCTAATTGGCCTATAGCAAGCAGGATATAGTTAGGCTGGACAATCAAATTGAGGATACTGGGATGAAGAGGGGTGGAGAGAGAGAGACCCCAGCCAGCTGCTGAGGAAGCAGGACATGTAGAAAATGAGGTAACAAGCTATGAGCCATGTGGAGAAGGATAGATTAAAAATATGCGTTAAGTGTAAGAGTTGGCTAGAAACAAGCCTGAGCTATTGGCTGATCATTTATAATTTATATTAAGTCTCTGAGTCAGTTATTTGAGACCACTGCCAGAACAGGAAAACTCCACTTACCTGAATCTTTCAGTTTTTCTTCAGAAATAACTGTATTTTATATTATCTAGCTTAAAATTTTTTAGATTTATTTTATTATGTGTATGAGTGTTTTGCCTGCATGTATGTATATGTACATCTGTGCCCGGGTACCCTTGGAGGTCAGAAGATGGCATCGGGTTCCCAGGAACTAGAGTTACAGATGGTCGTGAGCCATGTGCAGGTGTGGAGAACTGAACCCATGTGCTCTTCATGAGTAATAAATACTCTTAGCCNCTGGAACCCACCCACCCTCTTTTTAGTACAGGGTATTAAATCCCGAGTTTTGCACATGATATCTATCTTTTTCTTTTTATTACTTCTTTGAGAATTCCATACAATGACTTTTGACTATATTCACCCTTCCCCCAACCCTTCCCAGAATGACCTCCACCCTGTTCCCTGCCCACTCAAATTTGTGCCCCCTTCTTTTTTCCCACCCATCAAATGCAATTTGTGCTACCCATANATTCATGGATGTGTGACCTTCCTCTGGGTCCTGGTCGATCTACCTGTGACAATACTCTTACAGAAAACTGATTTTCCCTCTCCTAGTGGCTGTCAATGACCCATATAGTTCCTTTGCCATTTTTAAAAATTTCAGAGTTTGTGACTTAGAATATGATCTGCCCTAGAAAATACCCCTGTCTCTTATACACATCTAGATGTGTATAAGAGACAGATATAGTTCCTTTGCCATTTTTAAAAATTTCAGAGTTTGTGACTTAGAATATGATCTGCCCTAGAAAATACCCCACATTCACTGGAGGAGATGTGCATGCTGCATGTGTTGTACGGCGATTACACATCTGCTAGGTCCGCTTGGCCTGCTGCATTGCTTGCATCCTCTGCCTAGTTCTTCCTTTCGGTTGTTCTTTCCTTTAGTGAGGGTCTCCAAATGTCTCCAACTGCTATTGTTTGAGTTCTGTTGTTTCTTCAGTTCTGTCAGTTTTCACTTCATAGTGTATGATACAACTATTCATAATTATANCTTTTTACTGTACTGAGTCTCTCTTATTAATATGAGCTATTCTTTGCAGAATATGTTTTTATTTTAAATTCTATTTTATCTTATATTAGTATAAGCACCTCTACTGTCTTTTGATAATTTTTTTCATGGGATTTGTTTGTTTTGTAGAACTGGGGATTGAACCCAGGGCCTTGGGCGTACCAGGCAAGTGCTTTACCATTGAGCTACATCTCCAGCCCTTGCACAAGCATCTTTTTCTGCTTGTACATGTTCAACCCATCTGTCTTTTTGTTGGTATACCCTTTTCTGTACTAGGATTACTAGGATCTCATAGTGAAGGCTGGGTTGGCACTAGTTATGTAGTTCAGGCTGACTTTGAACTCACAATCCTCTTACCTCTGCTAGCATTACAGGCTTGTGCCATACCCAGACAATCTCTGTCTTTGATGAAAGAGTTCAAACCAGTTACACTTAAAATAGCTGATAAGAAGCAACTGGACTCTGCCATTTTGTTTTTGCCTATCTAGATGCCTTATGGTTTCTTGGTCTTATTCTCTGGCACTGGCTATTTTTATTTTTTATTTTGCTGTTTGTTTATAGCTGACTTTTTAAAAATAATGTAACATGTATATTTTCTTCTTATTCCTTTTGTGCATTATAGATGGATATTGCCTCTATGGTTACCATGATGTTTACATACAACATCATAAAATTATAACAATATAATTTGAATATATAACAGATTATCATCAATAACATAAATGCTCTACATTCTTTTTCAGTCTATTACAATGCTTTTCATTTGTTGCTATTACAGAATTATATCTTTAAATAGTAAATGCCCCAACAAGTTAATAATGCTTTTATTTTTAGTTAACTGTTTNGGTAGCACACAGAATGAATTTTACTATGACATTTTAATATACATATGCTTTATACATTTTGCTCATTTTGCCTCCCAATATTCTGCTCTATCTCTCTTTCCCTCTCTAACTGGTCTCTTTCTTTTTCTAAATAGTTCCTGTTCAGCTTTCTTGTCATGTGCATGTATGTGTTTCTGTGTATATGTTTATATACATTTACTTATGAAATTTAGACTCGGCATATGAAAGTAAATGTGATATTTATCTTTCTGCATCTGACTTATTTTGTTTAACAGAATGACCTCCAGTTTCATGCATTTTCTTGAAAATGATATAATTTCATTCTTTATAGCTGATATATATATTCATTATCATTCACTGATTGATGAGCATCTAGGCTGTTCCATATCTATGTTATTGTACATAATACTGCGATCAACATCGATGAGCAAATATCTCTCATTACACTGTATCTCTTACACATTGACTTGGATTCTTTGTGTACATGCCTAGGAATGAAACAGCGAGGTTGAATGACAGATCAATCTTTAGTTGTTTGAAAAACCTCCATGCTGCTTCCACTACTTTACACTGCCACCAGCAGGGGATAAACATTCCTGTTTTCTTGGCATCCTCACTAGTATTTGCTGNTTTTTTTTCCTCCTTAATTATTGACATTCTGACTGGGGTAAGGTGGAATTTCAGTATAGTTTATTAAAATAATTTATTTATTTTATGTATTTGGGTGGTTTGCCTGCGTGTATGTCTGTGCACTATGTGTATGCCTGATGCTCGTTAAGGCTAGAAGGATGTGTCAAATCCCCTGGGACTGGAGCCATGTTTATGAACTATCATGTGGGTGCTGGTAATCAAACCCAGGTCCTGTGGAAGAACAGCCAATGCTCTTAACCTTNGACCCATCTCTCCAGCCCCTCAATATAGTTTAATTTGCAATTGCCTATTAAGTAAGGATGGTTGAGCATTTTTCATGTTTTTTGGTTATTTGTAATTCTTTTGAGAACTGTTAAACTCATTTGCCCATTTATTGATGGCTANATTGATTNTTTTGTGTGTATGCTTAGTTTTTAGGGCTTTTTTGGTTGTTTTTCTATATAGATATTATATAATAATCCCTTGGTGATATATAATTGTCAAGCCTTTTCTCCATTCTGTAGGCTGTTTCTTCATTCCCCTGAATATTTCTTTTGCTATGTAGAAGCTTTTCAATTTCATGTAATTCGTTTTGTCNATCATTGTGATTGTTTCCTGAGTGACTAGAGTGTTTTTGCAGGAAGCCCTTGCCTGTGCCTCTATCTTAAAGTGTCTGTCTTTCATATTTTCAGGGTTTTGGATTTTCTATTGAGGTATTTTTGATTTGTTTTGACTTGATATTTGTTCAGGGTAAGAGATATGGATCTAGTTTCTTTCTCTTCTGTTCATGTATTCAGTTTTCCCGGTACCATTTATTGTGTTTTTTTCAGATGTATGTTATGAACAGGAGCTATGAATTCATAGCTTTATTTCTGGGTCCACTGTTCTAGCCCACTCATCTGCATGTCCATTTTTGTTACTATAACTCTATGGTGTAGTATAACTCTATGGTATAATATGCTGTCACATATAGTGATACCTTCAGTATGACTCTCTCTGCTAAGGATTGCTNTGATATTTGGGGTCAGTTATGTTTCCATGTTACCTTTAAGATTTTTTTTTATAATTCTGTGAAGAATATAGTTTTATTTTCCTTTTTGTTGCTGTGATAAAACACTCGTGTAGCTGTATGTTTCTTGGGTCCCGCCCAGCCCCCACAGTTCAGACAAATCTCTCTCATCGGTGGTCCTGCAGCCGCTGGGACCCAAGTAAACACACAAAGGCTTATATTATTTACAAACTATATGGCCTATTGCAGGCTTCTTGCTAGCTAGCTCTTATATCTTAAATTAACCCATTTCCATTAATCTGTGTTTTGCCACATGTTCCATGGCTTACCAGTCTGTTGGCATGTTGTTTCTTGGGCGGTGGGCTGGCATCTTTCTAGATTCTGCCTTTCTCCTCCTTCCTTTCTCTCTCCTTGGATTTCCCGCCTGCCTCTAAGCTGCNTTGCCATAGGCCAAAGCAGCTTATTTATTAACCAATGAGAACAACATATATTCACAGTGTACAGAAAGACATCCCCCAGCACACTCGGATCAAATGCAGATTAAAAGGAAGAATTTATTTGGCTTACTCTTCCAGGTCAAAATCCATCGATGGGAAACAGGAATTCAAGATAGAGCCTGGAGGTACACCAATGAATGGCTCTTTCTCTGACTCACTTTCTTTATAGCCCAGGCCCTACCTGCCNAGGAATGATGCTGCCCACTGTGGGCTGGACCCTCTTATATCAATAATCAGTCAAGGTAATCCCTCATAGACATGGCCACAGGCCTACCTTATCTGACAATCCTAAAATTGAGACTCTCTCAAAATGACTCTAGGTTGTGACAAGTTGACATTTGAAGCTAACGAGGGCAAATACTATTACAATTTTGATGCCTGGCATTGAATGTGTAGATAATTTTTGGTAACAGCCATTTTTACANTATAGTTCTACTAATCTATCTGCTAGTGTCTTCTTTAATCTCTTTCTTTAATGTTTTAAAATTTTTATTATAAAGATTTTTCATGTTCTTCACTAGGCTTATTCCTATGTATTTTATTTTTTATGAAGCTTTTTTGAATGGGATTTTAAAATTTACTTCTTTCTTGGCAATGTTGTTATTGAGACTTAGAAAAATTACTGATTTTTGTATGTTGATTCATTGTCCTGATACTTTGTTCTAAAAGTATTTCTCAGGCCTATGAAACTTTTGGTAATGCCTTTAGGTCTTGAAGTATAGAATCATGTCATCTGCAAACAGGGATAGTTCAACTACTTTCTTTTCTGTNTATACCTTTAATTTGTCTTATTGCTCTAGGTAAGACTTCAAACACCATATTGAATAAAAGCAGAGAAAGTGAGTGTTCTTGCCTCATCCTTTAGGTCTTTGATATGGAGAGGAAAGATTTTTTTCCTCATCCTGGTTCTCAAAGCTGTGTGCAAGCTACTGCAGGAACACCTGCATAGTCTCTGCCATGAGGCTTGAGAGGAAGGATGAGAAGATTCTATGGGCCTAAGAGCTAAAATTGACCATTATTAAATATGATTTACTCTCTACCCCCCCACATAATTACAAGCCTTTAATAGATTCTAGACTTCCAAAATATTTGCAGCAGACAGATTCTACAAGTATAGCTGTACTGGTTAGTTTTAATTTAACTTGACACAAGCTATAGTTATCAGAGAGGAGGGAGCCTTGATTGAGAAATTACTCCATAAGATTTGGCTGTAGGGCATTTTCTTAATTAGTGATTGACAGGGGAGGGCTCAGTCTATTGTGGGTGGTGCCATCTCTGGGCTAGTGATTCTGGATTCTATAAGAAAGCAGGCTGAGCAAGCCACAACGAACAAGCTAGTAAGCAGCACTCCTCCAGTCTCTGCATCAGCTTCTGACTTCAGGTTCCCTCCCTGTTTGAGTTCCTGTCCTGACTTCCTTTGATTGTGTATGGAAGCCTAAGCTGCTGTGGATTATGCTCATTGTTAATAAAAAGCTGACAGGCCAGTAGCTGGGCTGGAACTTAGGTGAGAAAGCAAAACTGACAATGCTGGGAAGGAGAAGGGCAGAGTCAGGAGTCACCAGCCAGACGCAGAAGAAGCAAGATGAGAATGCCGTATTGAGAAAAGGTACCAACCCACGTGGCTAAACATAGATAAGAATTATGGGTTAATTTAAGTGTAAGAGCTAGTTAGTAATAAGCCTGAGCTACCAGCCAACCATTTATAAGTAATATTAAGCCTCTGAGTGGTTATTTGGGAACTGGCAGGCAGAAGAGAACCATCTGTCTACACTAAGCTGAATGAAACCTTTCCCCAAGTTGCTTTGGTCATGCTGTTTCACAGCAACAGGACACTGACTAAGACAATGGTATTTCTACATGGGAAAAGGCAGGTTGTTAGTGCTTTCTACTCTGCTATCTTCTCAGAACTCTCTTTTTTCCTCTTGTGGTATTGGCAGAATGAGTGTCCCACATACATTCAGCAAGCACTCTACCACTGAGCCAAATCCCCAGTTATATAAAAGAAATATATCTAATTTTATAGTATCAGTTAATAGGAAAGAAAGGCAAACAGTTTTTATCACTAATAAAAACCAAGATTTATGTCTCTCCACTGTTTACCAGGTAGTATCTTTGCTGCTTGATGTACATTATACAATTTGATCTATAAAGTGATGTTATGAAATTGGTACCATGGTTGTCTCTGTTTTGTAGATGAAGATAGTAAACCGTAAGGAGGTTGACAGTGCCAGGGCTGAAGAGATGGTTCAGTGGCTAAGAGCATTTGTTGCTCTTTAGGAGTACCTGGGTTCAGTTCCCAGTCTCAACATGGCAGCTCACAACTCTAACTCCAGTTTGAGGGGTTCTGATATTCTCTTCTGGCCTTCTTTGGCACCAGGCATGAACATGATGCACATACATATATGTAGGCAAACACTAAATACATATAATACAATAAAAAACAGCTGGGTGTTGGTTGTGCACTCCTTTAATCCCAGCACTCAGGAAGCAGAGGCAGGTTGATCTCTGTGAGTTTGAGACCAGCCTGGTCTACAAAGTGATTTCCAGGACAGCCAGGACTGTTACATAGAGAAACCCTGTGCTATGGAATAATCCTTCTGTACACTGTGAATATGTATTACTCTCACTGGTTAATAAAAAGCTGACAGGCTGTTAGCCGGACAGGAAGTTCAGCGGGAAAGCCAAACTAAGAATGATGGGAAGAAGGAGGGCAGAGGCAGAAGTGACGCCAGCCAGCCAGCTGCCAAGAAAGCAGGATGTGTAGATATGAGGTAACAAGCCATGAGCCATGAGCCGATACATAGATTAATAGAAATGGGTTAATTTAAATGTGAGAGTTAGCTAGTAACAAGCCTGAGCTATTGACTGAGCATTTGTAAGTAATATTAAGCCTCTGAGTGATGATTATTTGAGAGCGCTTTGGGACAGGAAAACTCTGCCTACAACCCTGTCTTGAAAAACAAACTAAAACAAAACATAAATAAAATAAAATAAAAAATTAAAAAATCTTTCAATTATGTATCATCTCATGTCTAGTAAACAGCAGGAGTGAGATTTAAAGGAAGATATGTCAAACTTTAGAAATTGTACCCTCACCTGTCCTGCCTGTAGTGTCGCATAACACAGAATGGTGCCTTCTGTATTAGCCAGCTTTCCACCCCCACAGTAATGCTGTGTTATTGTGGCTAAGAACAACATTAGCATCATTTATTCTCATACTCAAAAACTTGTAGATCAACTATGGTTTGACTGAGTTTGGTTGATCTCTGCTATGTTTATAAATATTTAAGATACAAATCTGATATTGTGTTTTTTNTTGTTGTTGCTTTGATTTTTGAGTCTAGGCTACGGAGACATGAGCTACCCAGGTGATGTCTCAAGGCAGATAATCAGTGTACAAGGTTAAAGCGAAACCAACTTAACATACTTAGGAGAAGTTCCATAGCCACAAACACTTCATTGACCAACATAAATTGCATGACTGGACCCAGCACTAATGGGAAGGGAGCTGAAAGCTAGTGAATACTGACTAAACAACAATACAAAATATACAGTCACCTTACTATTTATTTATTTTGACTTGTAGGGATCTTAATTCTTTCCAGACAGGCAGGTGACACTTCACTTTTGCTTCTCTGCAAAGTTCCTCTGATGCTGTTATGAAGGTGTCAGGTTCTTGANCGCATTGTGAGTTGATGCTGAGCTGAGCACTAACTGTTGAGCTGGGGACGGTGCGGTTGTTGGCAGATCTCACCTCCACAGTGCTCGTCACTAGATTCCCTGCCAGATACATAAAGGTGTTTATATATTTTTTAAATCCTGCAATAAAAGTTTGATTTCCTCAAGAGCAATGTATTTTCTGGAAGCCAGAAGCCCTTGGAAAAACTCTTACAGAGCATTTCAGAGCTGCCTTAGAGGGCACTGAGTTCACCCATGTCATTTTTCCAGACAAGGGGATAAATACCCGCAGTTCAAAACTTCCAATCCTCATATACACTGGGCCCCAGGTTTTGGTTTTCTCTTGTAACANTATCATTGAGAAAAACAAAATCTGGGGTGACCTTTCCATATTTTACCACAGCCATAACTCCTCAACAGAGAAAGACCCTTGCTCAGGTCATGAATCTTCACGTGACTTGCTAGTTTTGTCACCGCAACCTGGATGCTATGGAAAACGAAAAGGAAGTGTTCCCATTTCTCTTCATAATTTCATGGATCTTCTGCTTTTAGGATCATCAGAATGAGCTGAGAGAAGTCTGGTCACCAGCTCCAGTGTCCTGAGGACATCTACNGCTGTTTCCACAGAGGAGAGGGAAAGAGAGGCACCAAGCCCAGTTTTCCAGGTAAAGAATTTTAAGTACCTTTTAGGCCCCAAACTCTCATTATTTACTTATTGGTTTATCTTAAGGACATCTAAGGCAAAATGGAATTAATTGCATAAACATTTTTTTGTTGTCGGACATTTCTCTCCCATTCACCTGCTCCCAAATACCTAGCAGCTGCTTCCCAAACAACTGACTCAGAGACTTAGCATTATTATAAATGCTTGGCAGATAGCTCAGGCTTGTTACTAGCTAACGCTTACAGATAAATTAACCCATATTTCTCTCTATGCTTTGCCACATGGCTCATAGCTTGTTACCTCATTTCTATACATCTTGCTTGCTCAGAGGCTGGCTGGCNTCTCTCTGACTCTGCCCTTCCTCTTCGCAGAATTCTCCTAGTCTGGCTCTTGCACTCAATCTCTTTCTACCCAGCTATTGGCCAATCAGGTTTTTATTAGCAAATGAGAGTAATACATATTCATCATATAGAAAATGATTGTTCCAACAGCCTTTTTTGGTTCTCTTCTACATACTAAACCTGGTACTGCCTATTAAGATTAGGCTGTGAACAAGATGGGGGTGGGGTAGGAGGGAATCCTTGTGCATAGGATGTTTCTGGTTCAGTCTAGTGAAGTAACTAAAATGAAAGCACAAGCTATCAAGAAAGTGTATGTGCAGGGTTTCATTCATTGTGCGTGTGTGTATGTGCATGTGTGCATGTGTGTGTCTGTGCCACACTGCACAAGTGGAGGTCAAAGGGCAACTTTTGGGAGTTTGTCCTCTCCTTCCTCCATGTGGGTCCCAGGGTTCTCAGGCTTCCTTGCAAGAATCTTACTGGCTGAGTCNCCTCCCAGCCTGGATTTGAATTTTAAAAGGAACACTCTGACTTTGTTCTCACAAATAAATGGGTGTGTGNGGGGCAGCACAGCACTAATCTAAGAGAGTTACATGGAGGAAAAAATAAGAATTAGGCTGGGGAATCCAAATGTGCAAGTCAGGTTTCTCAGATTATACAGAGAAGGTGGCATGTGTGGAAGTGCCCTGTGTATTCTATTAGCATATTCAATACTGCATAGGCTGTCTTTTCTTTTTATTGTATGTATTAAATGCACAGAATATGGTGTTTTAATGTGCATTTACTTCTTGAAATGATTTTTTAATTAAAAAATTTACGTGTGTTTTCATCCATGTGCTTAGTAGTGAGAACATTGGAACTCCACTCTCTTNGTGAATTTCCAGTATATAATATGTTGTTAAGTATGATTTTGAGAGAATGCATTAGCTCTGTAGGCTTCTCCTACATACTGGAAGTTTGTAACCTTTGACCTGTGTCTTCCCACTTCCTCTGCTTCCACAATATCTCCTGGTAACTACCATTCTTTTCTCTACGTCTACATACTCACATAATGTTTAAAAAAAATAGCAATTAAACAAAACAAAACAAAACAATAGCAGTTAAAGTCATGTATCATACCATTTCATTTTTGTTTGTTTTTAACATTCCTTCCTGGTCCTTAGTGGGTAAGAGCACGGAATGCTCTTACAGAGGACCCAGGCTTGGTTCCCAGCACTCACATGGTGGCTCATAACTTTCTAATCTCAGTTCTAGGGGATCTGACACTCTTTGCTGGCCTCCATTGGCACTGCAAGTGTGCTGCACATACATACCACAGGCAAACACTCATACACATGCTACAGGGTTAATGACCTAAAAGCCTCAGGTGGACTTGAGAAGCCCTGGGCAGGAAGGCTGAGGTCTCTGATGACACCTGTAGGCTGTGGGGGTCCTGATGCTTTTGGTAAGAGGACCAAGAGACTTCTATGAGAGTAGTATCTACCACTTTGAGACTGCAGGTGAATCTTCCATCCCCTATGGTCCCTCTTTTCCATTCAATAAGACCTTAAAGAACCCCATGCCATGCATGCATAGACTCCACTTCTGTGGAGGGACCANGACCCTTTGGCTGTTCTGATTGAGGGAAAAACCGCTACTTCTGGAGAGGCCTGTTTTCCTTTTACTTCCACGTAGCCTCCATCAACCCTGATTTAACCACGCAATAAAAATAAATCTTAAAAAAATAAAAACCAACCCAAAGACATTCTCTCCTAAGTTCTACTGTAGCACCAAGTACACATAGTCATGCTTCACCTGATATTAGGGCTAAAGTTTCTCCCTTCAAGTGATGTGGACTATTTAATCCAAATACTTCTGAATGTGTTGTCACTCAGAGAACAGCCTTTACAGTGGTCGTTTAGACTCAGGTCATTGGAGTGCACCTTAACACAGCAACAGTGATATTCTTATAAAAATGTAAATTTTGGACTTAGTGACACATAGGGAACGTTATTGGAGCCACGCATCCATAAGCTAAGATTGACAGTAAAACAGCAGCTGGGGAGAGACGAGAACACTCTCCCGCACAGCACCTCTATAGGGAGGTAAGGACGCAGCATCTCTCCTGTCTTTGATTCTAGTTTCTGAGAGACAACTGGTTTTCACCAACTAATCCATCCCTGTCTGCTCAGGCTGCTCTGGGAAAGTGGCAAACACGTTTGTAGTCTGTTTGCCTGCAGTCCATACAGGAGATAGAGCAGCCAACTTATCAAACTCTTCCCTGACCATTGCTAGAAAACCTGGCTCTGAGCCTAAGGGGTTATGTTTATGTATTTAATCCTTTTATAACCAGAACATTATTGAAAAATAAGTACTGTAAGCATATACATGCTACAGAAAAGCAAGCAAGGAAATCCCCCCCCCATCCTTCCAAATGCAGAGGATTAATCCAGAACACCGATATCA
>LZPO01034863.1:738836-756988 GCA_001675575.1 Neotoma lepida
AATCCTCCCCAGTCCTAATTAAACTCTTCAAGTCTCCAGGCAACGCAGCTAAGGGAAAACATCATTTCCAAGCCGAAGACCCCCAGCCCCCAGTCCCAGCAAAGGAAACAGGTCGTTTGGTTTAATCAGCCTACGTGCACATTCTCTCTCCCCAGGTTGCCAAGACTGGGCCTGTACCTAGCAGAGGTATTTGTGTAATCAAAGCTTCTGGAACTTTCCCTGCCAAGGCTACCAAAGTGAATAGGCTCCTGAGGTAAAAATGTTCCCCTGCTGGGGACGGCGCCCTTGAAGTCTACATCAAAATCAAGAAAGGGTCACAGCTGTTGCGGCACCCCACAGCGGAAAACTTGCAAGAGATCCCAGCCTGCACCGCTGCTCTGCCTCAGGTCGGCAGGAAACAGGCCCTATTTGCCTCAGAGAAGGGGGTAGGGGGAGGCGGTGGGTGGAGAGACAGAGAGGGAGGGGTGGGGGAGGGAGAATGAGAGAGAGATTGATTTATTTTCAAAAAAAGCCTCCACCAGTATCCTCTGAGATGGAAGGACAGAGACCCGCCTCTGCATCCAGGCACCCCACCTCCAATCCAGTCACCCTTATCCCTCTCCTGAGAGTTGGGTGTCCTGCATATTGGCTGAAAGCCACTAGATGGCAGTAGATTAACTCTTCAGATGCCAGAATGGGTTTTGGGTTGAGTTCTGGTCAAAGTAAAGGAAAAATGATGGCTTCTCTCTCCCCAAGATTCTTGGCAAACCTCTACAAAGAGGACGTTTTGGTGACCCACTTTGTATGGCGGCTGGAGTCAGGATGGAACGCAACTGTGTGTGCTCTAGGTTTCATGACTTTAATGACACTTAGTTCATGGTTCCACGACTAAAGATGCTTTAGGAAATTTAGGCATATTTAAATTCATTTTAATAAATATTAAATATAATAACACGCGAGTTCGTCCCATTTTCCAGACACAATGCTAATGGTTAATGAAGAAGCCAGAGTCCTTACCCTATGGGAAGATGTCATTAAAAACAGCCTTCTAGCAGGCTACCTGCAGGACACAGGTTTTGCCTAGCTGTGGACAAAANCGAAAGGCTTGAGTAAGTTAGAGAAGGTAGACTTACATCAAGCTTTGATAATGCTGCTTTTATGCTTTTTGAGTGAGCAATGGCCTAAAATGTGGGAGCTATCAGGCCCAGAAGTGCTTGCTGCTTGAGACCACAAGGAAACAAATCTTTCTCAAGGGTGTTCTGGCCTCTGCAAAGAATTCCCCTGCATCCCACCTATTAAACTTCTGCCACAAATATAAAAATACAGTGGTGCTGATTGGAATAGGGGCCAGAAAGGGGAAACTAATTTACTTCAGGAGGGAAGAGAGAGCTACTAGCCACAGGAAGAATAAGTCAGGAAGGAGGGGCAGTAGCTGGAGTGAAAAGTTATGCTTATGAAGGGTCAGGGGAGAACAGAGAAAGCAGGAGGGAGGAAGTCAGGAGGAAGAGGAGCCATGATGTGGGGGAATCTATATGACTCAGATGTAGTGAAAGGCAACTTGAAGGTGTTTGGCTGGGCATTTGGGATTCCCTTTGATATGTTACAAGAGAGTTCAGCAATGATTAAAATGGTCTCACAATTTTTTATTTCTTGGCTTGGAAGGCTGCCTAAGACACAAGGCAGCGTGGGCGGCGAAACCGTTCTCTTCACTTCCTAGCTGTCTAGGTGATAACCTCATCTTCTTTTTCTAAATAAAAATTGCTTTACATGGACACACAAATAAAATTAAGGTTACTGCTCAAATACACACGTGTCCAGTCCAAACTCTGTACATCTCAGTGGACTTCTATACATAGTTAGAATGGCCATTCTGAAACTGTGGACCTTTGCTTAAGGTTATATGATTACACACTTCACTATCAATTGTATTTTTATGCAGTTATGGGGAAGGAGGAGAGCAAGAAAGAGAAAGAGAGAGAGGGAGGGAGAGAGAGAGAGAGAAAGAGAGAGAGAGGGAGGAAGAGAGGGAGGGGAAATGGGAGAAGAAAGAGAATGGGAGAGGAGAGAGGGAACCACGGCAGAATAAAAACTGAAAAAACAGTGTTCTATACTTTTATGACTCCTATGTCCTGTCCTTCTCATCACTTATTCTCACCCTTTCTTGGTCTCCTTTCTATATGTTATATGTACTCACATGTATGTTTGTTCACATACATGTATACATTATAGGTTAGTCAGTGGTTAGGACTCAGTCTCCATACCATTTTTCTTTTCCTCTCTCTCTCTCTCTCTCTCTGTGTGTGTGTGTGTGTGTTTCTCTGTCTCTCTCTCTCCTTCCTTCCTTCTTCCCTCCCTCCCTCCCTCCCTGCCTGCCTGCCTGCCTTCCTTCCTTCCTTCCTTCCTTCCTTCCTTCCTTCTTTCTTTTTTGTTTCAAGACAGTAGCCTTGGCTGTCCTGGTCACTCTGTAGACCAGGCTGGCCTTGAACTCAGAGATTTCTCTGCCTCTGCCTCCTGAGTTCTGGGATTAAAGGTGTGTGCCACCACCCCCGGCTACATTATAGGTTAGGATCTACATATGAGAGAGAACATTTTTTTTCTTTCTGAGATTATATATTATATATATATTATATAGTATATTATATATATATACTATAGTATATATAATAGTATAGTATATATATATATACATAGTATATTATATATACTATTAGGTGACTTCACCTAATAGTATACATTCTAAAGCCATCCATTTTCCTGCAAATTTCACTTTCTTTAGAGATGAATAATATTCTATTTTATTTTACCAGACTTCCACTATCCATTCATCTGTTGATGGATATCTAGTTTGCTTCCTTTTTTTGCTATA
Organism: Neotoma lepida; assembly: GCA_001675575.1. Classification (NCBI taxonomy): domain Eukaryota; kingdom Metazoa; phylum Chordata; class Mammalia; order Rodentia; family Cricetidae; genus Neotoma; species Neotoma lepida. Next base: position 741,682 of record LZPO01034863.1, read on the forward strand.
GTGAATAAAGTGGTGATAAACACAAATATGCAAATATCTCCATAGCAGGGTTTAGAGTCCTCTGGATATATGCCCAGGAGTGGGATAACAGATCATATGGTGTTACATTTTTAATTTTTTGAGAAAAGTCTATATTGATTTCTATAGTGGCTGTGTTAATTTGCACCCCCACCAGCAGTGAATAAGGGTTTCCCTTCCTCATATCCTCTCTGGCATTTGTTGTCAGACTTCTGATGACAGTATCCTTCCGGGGTTGAGGTGGTTCCTCAAAGTGGTTTTATTTGCATTTCCCTGATGACTAGGGATACTGAACCTTTTTAAAAATAGCTATTGGCCACTTGTGTGTTTTTTTTTTTTAAACTCGAGGACTCAGTTCATTAGTCCACTTGTTCACCATGTATGTATTTAATTTCTGCAGCTCTTTGTAGGTCCTGTATGTTGGCACCGTGTCTGAAGCATGGCTGNTATAGATTTTCTCTCCTGTGGGCTGCCCGTGTGCTCCACTGCAAAGAGACTTTAATTTCATGTAGTNCTAGCTGTTGATTCTTGAGGGTGCTTCCTGTGTTATTGGTGTTCTATTCAGAAAGTACTTGCCTACGCCAGTGCCTTAAAAGGTAATTTCTTTTGGGGAAAAAAAAATAAAGAATCTCTGGAAAAGCAGAATTTTCATCTTACCCTGATATACACTTTCTCCTTGAATGCCTGGGCAGCCTTGGACTTCATTATTCACCAGAAGTCAGGAAAGTGACTCTCTGATGGTCAAGCAATTTTAGAGGGTAAGGTCCTGTTTTCTTGTATCATCCCCATACTCCTGCTGGGTACATGGCTGGGCTGGTCAGTGTTGCATAGGACTGGAGGGCATGGTGGCCTATTAATAAGCCTTCTTTCTTCCTTGGGACAAAGATTATGATGTCTTTGAGAACCTTATATGAGTTAGGTCTTAGAGTCCTAAGTCCAATGTGGTATGCTAGTTAGTTCACACTTACTGTTTCCTCAAAAGTCAGATGTAGTGTGTGTGTGTGTGTGTGTGTGTGTGTGTGTGTGTGTGTGTTATATAGTATCAGAGCTCATGTATGTTTGGATGCCCACAATTATATGTGCACAGAGATCAGAGTAGACAGTCAATTGTCCTGCTCTCTCATTCTCTGCCATATTCCTTTGAGACAGGGCCTCATTTTTTTTTCTTTTAGTTAGACTGGCTGGTCGGTAAGTCCCAGCAGTCTTCCTGTCTTTGCCCCCAACAGCACTGGGGTTACAGGCACACATGACCATGCCCAGCTTTTTATGTGTGTAGTGGGGATCTGAATTTGTAGCAAGCGCTCTCACACATTGAGCCATCTCCCCAGCCCTGCCTCATACTTGTAGTGCTAGTTAGCTCCTGGAGGGCTCTTCTGCTCTACACAGAAATCTTGGGAAGACAAGGAGATGCACTTGAAATACTAGTCCTTAGAGCTTTTATTGCCCTGTGTTTGGCAGTAGTTACCAGCCCCCATAAGCAGGTGGAAGCCACAGCAAGTGGTATCCCCCTGCAGGTCTTGGGGATGGGGACTCCTAGACTGCCCTCTAAAACTCTTGTGGTAACCAGGGCCTGCAGGTTCTCCTCTTTGGTTCCTTACAGCCTTCTATCAGCATTCTGCTCTCTGATTTTCCTCTCTGTGCTTTCTTTCTTCCTGAATGGACTACTCCCAAGTTGTCCGGCTGCTTCTGCAGACAGGCGGCTGACTGCTCTGCTTCTTCTATAACTCACTGGTGACTGCTGGGGTGACTTGGAATACTTATCTCTGGCATGACTGTGGAGAACAAAGGGACTCTCTTGTTCATCTTCAGAAGCTGGGGCACTGACCTGCAATCTTTTCATAATTGTCTCAAGGTATCCAGGGAGGGTTCCAGACAGCTTAGTGCTAGCATGAGGGTCGTCCTGTTGGCTGTTAGACTGATAGCCCTTTTTTTTCCTTCCTTTCTTCAGGACAGAGACAAGTATATGAGCCAAAGGGTCTACAGCTGCTCAGGAGCTGGGCCCTCAACAGACTACTTGGGAAATTTGTGTTGGATATACCCAGGATCATTCGGTGAGAGGTTGTCCTCTGACTATTGGACAATGGCAGGTGGGTGGGGTCATCTACCAGGTGGGAGAGTCCCACTGCCACTTCTTCAGCTGTCATGTGGTGCTTGCCAATGGAAGCCAGGGCCCAGGTGTCTCCCAGATGATTCACTAAGTGAGTGTGAACAGTAGTGTTTGGACCAGTCAGAGCCATTTATTTGGGTCAATCAGGGCCATTTATTTTGGGGCTAGCCATAGCTNCTTATTTGAACCAATTACACCCTTGCTTCTTAATACTGACCCCAGTCATCCAGGTTTCTGGTTTTGTCCAATCATGGTGTTGCCTCTCAGCATCAGTCACAGTAGATCTTCCTCCAGGGGAAGTGCTCTCTTTCTGACCAACGTGGAAATGGTTTCAGAGCCATCTGGAATCTGTCAGGTTCTGTGACAGCAAAAGGTGTGGCACAGAGCACTTCAAACAGCCCAGGTGAAGCTGTGCCTTCAGGAGCTGGGGTAACCATCAGCGACCCTTTATAGTTGTCTCAAGGTGTCTATGGAGTGAACTAAGATGGCCTAATGCTGAAGTAGGGCAGTCCTAGACTTATGGTCTTTTTATTCAGAGCACAAGTAAGAGAATCAAACAACTGCTAAGTAGAGAGTCAAATTTTCCCATCCCTACTATCCTCTCTCTCTTTTGCTCTCTCAACAAGGAACTAAATGTCAGGAGTGCTTCCTAAAGAACTTACCATTAATATCANCAAGAATTTTTAATAGATTTTTTACAGTGCCTTAATAATGCATAACACCTCCCCATGCTCGGAGAGGNAGACTCATCTATCTGACGTTCACACATACTTCTACTTCTCTGCGTCCCCTTTATCACTACCGTACCTCTACTACCCACCTGCTTCTTGTGTGCTTAGCAAATGTCCACTGAAAAGTTATGGCTATTGAAATGTCCTGGCCTCTGTAAGACATGGCCTCTATGTAACTCATCTCCTGGCAGAGCAGTGTTGTTCTCAGACTGACCTTCCTTATTACAGTAGAGGCACAAATGATCTTTGAATATTTGGTACCCGGCATTGTGCCTGACAATAGATGATGTTCAATGTATGATTGGCCAGAGAGTTGCCATTTGTATCATTCCATATGGAGGAAGCCCAGTTTTGGAAAAGCCATCATTGTTCAGGTACTTATCCTAGAATTCAAACTGAAAAACTGAAAGGTGTTCAGAAATTGAACCTCTAGTGATAAGATATAGGTCCCATTTCAGCTGACCACCTCTTAGGCATGCTCACCATTGCAGCAAGCTTTCTCATAGGACTTTCTTAGACCACCAGCCTGCAAATAATGACACGGAGACTTATTATTAATTATGAAAGCTTGGCCTTAGCTTAGGCTTGCCCCACTAGCTCTTATAACTTAAATTAACCTGTTTCCATTAATCTATGTTCTATCACGTGGCTTGGTTACCTTTACTGTATGTCAGACTTCTTCAGAGTCTCACTGGAGTCCCTGCCTTTCTTCTTCCCAGAGTTCTTGCACTCTCTCCCTGGGAATTCCACCAATTCTCTCTTGCCTAGCTATTGGTCATTCATCTCTTTATTAAACCAATCAGAAGGTGCTTTGGCAAAGACATGTCTTCACAGTGCACAAAAAGATTATCCCACAACACACCATAATTCAGACCATGTGGACATATTCTTAGGAAGATGACTTTATGATCCTCAGAGATGGCAGAGTATGGTTTTCAATGTCTCTAGCAATAGAAGTTTCTCTGTCTATGCTTCTGTTTCAAGGATAAATTATTCTTATTTTTTTTAAATATAAAAGCACTCCATGCTCATTAAGGAAAATTTGCAAAGCAGAGAAAAGCAGAAGAGAACAAAACTNTTTTCAGTTAGTGCCTCACTATGTAAATAGTGGGGCTGTAATATTTTAGAGTATGAATTACTCTCTTATTGATGCAATGTAATAAAAGCCAGATGACAGCACGTGCTGTATACCAAAATAAGAGCCAGATCTCACGGAAAACACGTAGGTGGATATCATAGACAGTTTCTGAAAAATACATGCAGTCAGTTACTCCAGACTCAGCCTATGAAGCCACACTATGTGGAGAGATGAGTTCCTGGAAGGAGAGAGTTAGTGTGTACTCATGAAGAGTGCATAGGCTAACCCTGAAGTCAGGACAAGCTCCAGACCATGTTCCCTTCAGTGCCTGTTTATGCAGTTACTGGTCAGTGCTTCAGACTGCAGGAGTAGACACAAGGCCCTTTGGAAAAGTTTCAGAACTTCTGCAAGCCTCATGAGCTTTGTGGCTGGCTTGCCTTGTACTGCCAGAAGATCAGTGGTGCCTGACACTGCATCGCCATGCCTGTGCCATTCATCTGGCTTTATCTGATCATGCAGGCATTGTATCATTTTATACTATCACAGGAAGAGTGGGTACAGTCCAGTAAGACTAAGAGAAAAAATAAAACAGAGTAAAGCACATCACCTCACAGTGTATTGTTTTACTATTGTTCTCTTTTATTAGTGGTAATCAGTGTTCATTACTTTCCGTGTCTAATTTATAAATTGAGCTTTATCATAAGCAGGCATATGTAGGAAAAAAAAATATATATATACACATAAATATGTGGTTGCATTAGTTACTTATTAGTTACTTTTTTGTTGTCGTGACAACACACCATGACCAAAAGTGACTTAGAGAAGAATTCATTTTAGCTTAAAATTCCAGATGGAAAGTCTGTAATTGGGGGTGGGGGGAGGCATGGCAGCAGGTAGCTGGAGCAGGAAGCTGAAGGATCACACCTTCAACCACACTCAGGAAGCAGAGAGAGCAAACTGAAAGCACGGAGGTATAAATTCTCAAGACCTGACCCCAGTGACATGCTTCCTTCAGCAAGGTTGTACTCCTAAAAGTTATGTAACCTCTCCGGATAGCATTACCAACTGGGAACCGCATGTTTAGATACAAGAGCCTATGAGGAGAGTTCTCATTCAAACCACCNCAATGCTTTAGTACTATGTATGGTTANGGTTACACACCGGGATCTTGAATATCCCTTGCAGATAAGGGGAGAGTATAGCAAGTAGGTCAAAAAAGCTTTCTTGGGGAAAGTATACCATTAGGATGCTCTACCAGAGAGCTCTCACACTCCATCTTCATGAAGTGACTGGTCCTGACAAAAGTGTGTCCTGACTTCTTGACACTGCAATGGATTCCTATATGTGCACAGACGTTTGTTTTAGTTGTTGGTAGAAGTGTTTTTTGAACCCAGAGTAATGCACCACACTTGAAACTAAAGCAGTCTTACCCTGTTCTTTACAAGGCAATATGCTGGCTTCTGAACATACAGTGAAGCAAGAGGCAGTGCGGCTAAAAGACTTTCCTGCCTCCCTGTATGAGGACTGCAATGTAACATTTACTGATATGCCAGTCATTGTGCTCATATTTAATCTTTGTAATGAAGTATGAATTAGCCAGTATTTCTTTTCAGCTCCAAAAGAAGAAACAAGGACTCATACCTATGCACTTCCCTAACTCACACGCCTGGGATTTTAAGCAAAAGCTCAAAACCCACACCCTCATCAATTTGACAGAGTTAACAGTGAGAAGCCTCTTACTGAGGGTGGAGAATTTGGAGTTCAAGTTCACCGCTATCTGCATCGCCCACTTTCTCTGTTAGTTCTGTTTCAGGAGTGACCCTATCACATGGAGGCTGTTTAAGTCAGACTGCACCAAGTGGACAACTCCTCAGCTTCCTGGAGCTCTACTTGGAGAGATGCATTTAAATTCTGTCTTTTCATTCCAGTTAAGCTTCAGACTTAGCTTCCTCCTTTATGGAGAATGCAAAGAAGGAATAGACGAATAGATTTAGCTGTAGATTCAGCCAGACTCCTCTCTCTCTCTCTCTCTCTCTCCCCCCCCCTTTGGCTTCAGGTATATGTGTGTTGTTATTTTTGAGCTCCAGTTCCCTGTTCATATCCTGTGGCTCCCTCACAGGAGTGTTGTGGTTTCTCACCTCAAAAAGGTCATTCACAAGTGAGTTCAATCCCTTCCAGAGATGAATGGATGGTTCAACTAATGCAAATCAATAAATGTAATGAATCATGCAAATAGACTTAAGGATAGAAATAGCACAATTATATTAATAGATGTAGAAAAGGCTTTTGACAAAATCCAACATCTCTTTATGATGAGACATGGAAGAAACTAGGAATATAAGAAACATACCACCATTGGCTTGTCCAACTTTGATATGGTGATTTTTATTTTATCTTATTATATTTTATTTTGTTATGTTTGGTTGTTATTTCCTAGAAGCTGGTTCTTTTCTAATGAGAGACAGAAATGGAGTAGATCTGAATGGGAGAGGAGGTGGGGAGCAACTGGGAGGAGTAGAGGTAGGGGAAACTCTACTGAGATAAAAAACAAAACAGAAACAAAAACTGGATTCTGGAAGATGGTAAGTTTTAAAGGCATGGGATTTGTGTTATTTCCCTTGACAACATTTGAACCAACTCAAGTAGGATGTTATTAAACATAAATGTCATTCATCCTAAAACAGAAAAGAAAGAAAAAGAAACATGACAAGACAATGAAGGCTATAAACAACAAACCTACAGTTGACATAGTGTTAAATGGGGGGGAAACTCAAAGCATTTTCACTAACATCTGGAGTAAGACAATGACGCCATGTTCTTCACTGTTACTCAATACAGTGCTGGAAGCCTGAGCTAGACTTGCATGGGAAGAGAAGGAGATACTAGGAACACACACAGGAAAGGAAGATGCTAAAGCATGCTTCTTTGTTGATGTGATTTTATAGATAAGACACACTGAGGACTCCATCGANAGATATCTGAGAGCTGATAAACACTCTCAGCAAAGTGACAGGATATAAAATGAACACAGAAAAATCAGTAGCTCGCCTATGTACCAATAACAAACATGGTAAGAAAGAACTCAGTAAAGACAATCTAATTCATAATTTCCTCAAACAGAAAACCAAACCAAACCAAACCAACCAAACAAACAAAAAAACTCCCACCAAAGCACTTGTAATAAACCTAACCAAGGAAATGAAAGACCTTTACAATGAAAAATTTAAAACACAGAAGAAATGGAAGATGACCTAGAAGACGGAAAAAACATAATGATAAATTATAGGAGTTAATATTGTAAAAATGCTATTAGTGTTAGGGTCAAAGCTGGTGCCCCTGGAAGCTCTAACAAGCCAGGCTCGGCCAGTAGTTCTTAGTAAGCCAATTAAAAAAGCTACATTAATAGTGAAAGCAAAAAATGAAGACTTATTCATTGTGTCCACATGAGGAAGAGGAAAAAAGAGATCCTGTAACACCCACTTCCCATCTCCTACCACTGCCAAGTCTATCCTCAAGGTCCTGGCAAAAGGTTTAGAGTTCTATACAGGTAAGCATTCCTGGCCAAGGTATGGCCCCACCCTTTACTGACCCATCGTTGTTCCAGCTCCAGTCTCTTCTACAAGGTGTTCTCTTTCAAGAAGACAAATTTCTCCTCCAGCTATGTGGCTTAGGTTTTCATCCCTTTCTTTCCTCCACCATGATGAGATTCCTGGGGAAATTCCAGTTCCTTGGGATGCATCNTTTCACTAGTCTGACATCCAAAGCAGGGGACACTCCTTCCTTCTAGACAATAGGACACAGAAATGACCACTTTATCACAAGTAACTTGTGGATTCAATGCAAGCCCCATTAAAATTCCAATGTCATTCTTCAGAGAAAAAATTCTTGAAGTTTATATGGAAACACAAAAGATCTTAGGTGGCTAAAGCAATCCTGAGAAAAAAGAACAATACTGAAGGCCTGAGTACCTGAGGGGGTGAGGAAACTCAAGGGACCATCAGGGTGGGGGTTGCCTTAAGGGAGGAGAGCAAAATGTAGATATCAAAGCAGAGATGAGCAAGTTTAAGCAGAAATGGGGAATGGGGGGTGGGTGGGTGATGAGCGGGAGAGAGGGGGAGAATTAACTAAAACTAAGGCTGCATGAAAAAATCATGTGGAAACTTACTTCCTTGTAAGTCAATTAAAAATATGTAATTTAAAAAAAGAGTGTTGGAAGGAGATATCCTGCATGTCTGAGTAGAGCTACTTCTGAAGGGCAGGGTTACTAAATGAAAACCCCAGGGCCAGGTGTGTGCACNCCTCGTGTGCTTTTGGTCAGGGATGCTCCAGGACTCCCTTAGAATAACTCAGGCTCTTGTCACTTTTCTTGGTTGCCCACCAGAGCCAGTTGGTAAGACCCTATTTACTGAAGATACCACACTCCTTGCTTATCATATTTAGAGAAATCATGCTGGAATTTAGCTAGAAACTTTCTCCCTAATGGCTAGTTTTCATGGGACTGGAAAGTGCTATACAGTCTCTATATGCATGCGTGTGTGTGTGTGTGTGTGTGTGTGTGTGTGTGTGTGTGCACGTGTGTGTGTATGCGTGTTATCAATGGTCTTTCTAAGTCGTGAGCCCTACAGTTTACAATACCAACCTGCCAGACAAGAAATGCCCAACTTCACAATAATGCTTGTTTCAAGGGCAATCCACTGCTCATGGGTTGGGTTTGAGGCCTACTGCACAAGAAATAATTCAGCTTGATACTACAAACCTCATTAAAAAACTCATAGCTGATGAATCTTAGGCCCTAGGGGTCAGTTTACTGCTGTTGTTTGGCTAAATTGTTTTGGTCCCAAGCTACCTTTTAAATATTTATTTCTATACCCATAGACAAATGCTACTCTCAGCTTTAATCAGAGAAGTCCCTCTCTGTAATAAGTAATAGTGAATACAGTGATTCGTTGCTGGTCACAGTGCTGAGAATAAGTGACAGTTGAGTGCCCAGCCCTAAACAGNACATGTGTACCACCACCTCTAAGGCTCAGGGATCACTGAGGAGGCAGGGGTAGGATGAATGTAAGAGCTGGAATAGAGGGGGAAAGACTGTGAAATCGTTCGGCTTGGCANAGCTAATGCAGGCATGGCCTTATAGCAGCTGTGGATGCCTGCAGTGGGCCTACCCAAGACTGGGCCCATCAAAGGTCAATCATCGATTGGGGAGGGGCCCACGCATCCCTACTCCCTTGCTGAAGTGGTGGCTGCTGATGGATTCTGGGGAAGGGGCTGTTATTATCTTTGGTTTTGTCCTTACTACCAAACACCCATAGTCACACAGATAACCCCAGTTAAAGTCACTGGGTCCAAAACAAGCAGATATGAATATCTGAGAGAGAACATGAGGAATGGAGGGATGAGGGGGTTCATGGGAGGGGGATTAGAGAGGATGGGGATTACAGTAACTAGAATGCACTTTCTACATTTATGAAATTGTCAAACAATGAATTCAGTCAAAATTATAAGAAGAGAAGAAGGCTGGTCATATTAACATGCCTGATTTCAACTTTTACTACAGACCCATAATAATGAAAAGAGAATGATTTTAGGACAAAAGTAGACATGTAGATGGGACAGAGTGGAACACTCATACATGAACCCACACAGCTCCAACTCTCTGATTTTTTGACAAAGATGCTCCGATACACAACGGGGGTAAGACAGCCTCCTCAACAAACNGTGCTGACAAAACTGGTTACCTCATGTGAAAGAATCTCAACCTGGACAAAAATCAACTTAAAATGGGTCAAAGACCTCAATGTAAGACCTCAAATTCTGAAACTGTTGAAGGGAAAACATTTTAAGGCAAAGACATAAGCTATGATAGCCGAACAAGACTCTGGTTACTTAGGAAATATTTCAAACAGCGGGCAAGAGGAATACCATGAAATTTAGGAGTTCCTGCACAGCCAGGAAGTGTTAAGTGAAGAGCCAGCCTGTAGAACAGAAGAAAAGCTTTTCTAGCTGTGCATCTGACAGAGGATTAGTATTTACGCTATACCAAGAACTCCTCTACCCCTCCTAAAAGCTAAGTAACAAGAAATCAAATAACTCAATGAAATGATCAGCAGACACTTCTCAAAAATGAAGTGCAAATGCTCAATAAACATATGAGAAAATGTTCAACCTCCCCAGACAGCAAAAAATGCAAATCAAACTACACTGAAATTCCAAACCCATCCCAGTCAGAACAGCAGTCACTAAAACAATAACTACTGGCNAGGATGACCTACTACTACTAAAGGAGACCTGTCTACACTGCTTGTTGGAATGTAAACTTGTTCNGTCACCATGGAAATCAGTGTTAAGGATCCCGAAATAACTAAAAGAAAAGCAGCAATGAGCTGGTGGCTTCTATCAGCAGTAAGCATTTGTCTGATATGTTCAAGGCCTTCCCTGTCTTCAATCCTCAGTACTGAAAAAAATACATATATACCTATGTGTATGTTCATACATGCATACAGCTGTGTTTTTTTGGTTTTTGTTTGTGTTTGGAGACAGGGTCTCACGATATAGCCCTGGCTAGCCTGGAATTCACATATAGACCAGGCTGGCCTCAAACTCAGAGAAATCTTCCTGCCTTTGCCTCCCCTATGCTGGAATTAAAGCATGCACCCCCACATGTGGCCCCATCATTTATATTTTGTAAAGGTAAAAACCGTAGGCNAGGAGCAGCAATGAACATTTATTTATGTGCAAGTGTCTCTGAAGTAGGATACAGAGTCCTTTGGGTACATGCTCAGGAGAGGAATAACTGGGCCATATGGTAGGTTCTATTTTTAATATTTTGAGAAACTTCCATAGTAATTTCCATAATTACTATGCCAGTTTACGTTCCCACCACCTGTGAAAAAGGGTTCATCTTTCCTCATATCCTCACCAGCACTCACTGTCATTTTTGTTTTGATGACACCATAACTGGGTTGAGAGGGAATATNGAAGTAGTTTTAATTTGCATTTCCCTGANGGCTTAGGACATTGAACATTAAAAAAAAATTTATTGACCATTTGTGCTGCTCTATTGACAAGAGCAAGGAAATGGAATCAGCCTAGATAGCCATCAGTCGATGGATGAATAATGAAAATGTGTTAGACTTACCCACGGACTTTTTATTCAGCTTTCAAGAAAAATGAAATTATGAAATTTGCAGGACAAAGGCTAGATCTGGAAATTATTATATTAAGTGAGATAATCCAGACTCAGAAAGACAAATACCACATGGTCTCTCTCATATGTGGATCCTAGCTTTTAATGTTTATGTGTATATATATATATATATGGGGATCAGTGTGGTTATAGGTCATGAAACTAGAAAATGGATCACAAGAGGGGGAAAGAGGTATTGAGGAAGAAGCAGGTGTGATCGGACATATGTGTCAGAACAGCAGATAAAAGGCACCCAGGGTTAGGAGGGTACAAGGAGGGGGAGGGGGATGTGGAAGGAGGAGGCTCAANTGAAATAAATTGTGTTTGAAATGCCGTAAAGAAACCAAATACATTGTATGCTAATTAAAAATTAAACCAAAGCAAATAAACAAACTCTAAAAATAGGCCTATCACAGGCCCTAGCTACACTACTCCTGGATACTCACTTAAGGGACCCTGCTGAACATGTCACAGCAACATTTCCTCATNGATCTTCATTGCAGCACAGCTCACGGTGGCTAAGACTTAGACATTTGTCAACAGAGGAGTGGCTCAAGGAAAACTGGTTAAAATACATAGTGGACTTTTTTCCAGTCACAAACACAAACACAAGGATGTTATTTGTAAGAAAATAGATGAAATTGTAAATAATTATGCAAATAAATTAAGCCAATCTCAGAAAGACAAATGTTGCATGTTTTCATTCATTTCTGGGTTCAGATTTTATATGGACACATAGCGTCATAAATGTTCATATGACGTGAAAGTAGAAACCAGATTTTATGCAGATACATACGGTCATATATGGACACATAGCGTCATAAATGTTCCTATGATGTGAAAGTAGAAAAGAAATTGTCTAGAGAAGAAAGGGCATGGACAGCAGGAGGAAAGGTGAGAAAGGGGGACGGCAGTGGGGCGTGAGGGGGATATTACAAGTCCATTACATTCTTGTATGAAAATGTCCTTATGTAACACAGTACCATGTACAATGAAAATGGAACAGAACAAGAGTAATGTCTCACATAGAACATGGGATGTTTGATACTCACTGAACATTTTACTGCCTTTTATTTTCCTTCCTGGGACTGTTGGTTGAGTCCAGGGCTTCACAAGTGTTAAGGCAAGGGCTAGGCAAGGGCCCTGCGTTACAGCCCCAACCTTTCTTAACTGTCTTCCGAGCTCCACTAGCATGGACCTACATGATCAATGATGCTCTGCGTCCTAAAATATTCTAGTTTTTCTGTGTGTGTTAGTCTTTACCTGCCCCCATTCCATATCCTGTGACCCTTAAGCTTTCATTATTCATTTATTGGTAATTTCCCNCATAATATATTTAGAACATACACACCTTCATCCCTTCCAATTTCTCTCAGACACCTCCACCCNCTTTCCACTTCCCAACTTCATTTCTTCTCTTCATTTTTCATAACTGATTGAGTACAAATAGTGTTACCNATGTGTGCCTGGGTGTGACATCAACCCCTGGAGCCTGGACAGCCTACNGTAGGCCACACTGCTAAAGNAAATTGACTTCANTTCTCTCAGCAGTCCTAATCTGCCAAAGCACTTTAGCTAGGTGAAGCCTCNTGCTATCTAGGCTGGAATACTGACCGACTTGGTCTTGTACAGGTCTTGTGTAGTCGACCCCAGCTTCTGTAAGTTTATGAGTACAGTCATGTCGAGAAAGCACAAATCCCCAGCCCTTCTCTATGACTGCTGGCTCTTACAGCTTTTTCGCCACTTCCTCCATGATATTCCCTGAACTTTGGTGGAGAGATCATGTGATATAGATGTCCTAGTCAGGGGTGGCATTCCACAGTCACTTATTCTCTTTACTTTGACCAGTTGTGACCCTCTATTAACCGCCACCCACTGCACAAAGACCAGGCCTCATTTTAACATCTTTCCCAGTATGGGATTCAGAGAAGACATACAAAAACAAAACATTTGATTGCTTGCCATTGTTTCTCTGACATGGTGTTCAGAGAGCTAAGTGCTATACTCCCATTGGCTGCATTAGAAGATTTGTCCCATAGTTTTCTGAAACCAGACATTTTTCTGTAATTCCCTAGATTTGTCTGTCTAGTCATTTAATTAAAAATGGAAATGAATTTAATGAAGTGTGTTTGGGCTTTAGTTAATTCTGGCAGTTCCTTGTAATCATANTCTTATTTCTTAGTTTGTTCCAAAGTGCATTTAGCAACCAATTCTGAATTTTTGTCTTGAAAAACAAACAAAGACAACCAACCTTATGAATAGGTAGTTTCTGCTAGCTGCCTGCTCTTGAGTGTTGTGATCCAGTGAGGCTCTTTAGAAGCCTCAGCTGTGATGTTGTGTGGATTCCCNGTAATAGGAATCATTTAGGTTCCACTATAATTCTGCTGAATAATCTGTCCAGTTCTCTAGTGCTCTGCTGTCCAGTGAGAGACGGTTCAAGGCACCATTGCCAATTACTAACGTGACTTTAAACTTTCTAATAGCTACAGTGAAGAAGTAAAAGGGAATGGGTGAAAGTAATAGTATGTTTTATTTAATCTAACACCTCCAAATTATTATCTTTTCAATATATAGTTATATAAAATAACTAATGAGGTATTTTATGTTTTAAATACTTGATTAAAAATCTAATGCATATTTTAAATTTTAATCATTTTGTTTGGTTTTGGTTTTTTGTAACAAGGTTCCACTATGTAGTCCAGGCTGTCCTCAAACTTGTAGCAATCCCCCTGCATCTGCCTCCTGAGTGTTGGAATTGCAGGTGTAGTGTTATCATACCTGGCAATACTTTAATCTTAGTGGTCTCATTTTTAGTGTTCAAAAGCCACACAAGGCTAGTGGTTTGTCCTATAGAATATATCNGGTACAGATTTGTACGTATTTCAAGCNCTTTACCCTACTACTATNATGATGTCTTAATTTATNTTGTATTTTCATCTCATTTTCATGATTTCTTCCCTTTTCAGCATGAAGGTCTTGCTCAGAATACACTTCTCGCCNAATAGGGGTGGAGTGGCATTGCTTTCCTTGTCTATTAATATTAACGAGGGGACCTTTTACAGTTAAACACCATAAAGAAAGCTCGTTAAGGGCAACAACATCCCCTAGCACACAACTCTCCCTAGAACCACAAAATAGGTATGTTACAGAGGCCTGGAAGCTAATTCTTTCCAGATGTTTGCAAAGCGAGCAAGACCGAAAGGTGGATACTGAAATTACTAAACACTTAATAAGGAGCTGATGGGACCAAGGCCCCAGGGTTGGCTCAGAAAGAAGTGAAACACAGAGACCCTGTTTGTTCCGAGAAACTTCAAAGGCCCCTATAAACGCACAGAAAAGGTGAGAGGAAAACCACTGCCGAGATCCAACATTCCTGCAAAGTCCAACTGGAGACTCAGTGGAGATGCTTCCCTCGGTGCTGAGGAGGACGTGGGGGCAGGTCTGGTGAGCAGATGTCTGGCTTTTGTTTGGACTATTATTATGTACAGTGTGTGCATGAAAGATGCAGCCATTTCTCCAGCTGGGCCAAAGGGGACAAACCAATTAAACTCCCAGTTAATAAAACAAAGAAAATGCCTTTTCTGTACCAAATACCACTCTACACTCACATCCTAAACCTGCTAATGGGATAGCAGATCTAAATAAATAATATTAGCCATATTCATTTTCAGTTTTTCTTCCTTTGCTCCCTTCAGTAGTGGGACAAATGGGGTGTTCCTAAGATTAAAATTAAAGAGGGAAAAAGATGAGCAAGTCAAGTGTGCTATCAGTTGAAAGTGTGAGAGATTACCTCTGTGGACATCTTTACCTAGCAGGAGAGTGACCTCCAGCATCCAAGCCTGTATTTTGTTCTCCACTGCTAACCATTGTGACCNGCCAGGCACATGCAACCCTCGTTTTATATTTTGCCTTGTGAGTTCAGAGAAAGAACAAAACACAAGCAGTCAGGAAGGAAGGAAAGGAATCAGATGTGGCCCATCTTCTAAGCAAATTAGCTGCTACAGATGACGTGGGAGAGGACTCACTTTAGACTAGTTACTAATTAAAATTGGCAGCCCCACACTGTTGGGAATGGAGGCAAAATCCTGTGTCTTTGGATCATGTAGACTTAGTCTGGACTTTTAGCTCAGTCATTACCAGGTGTCTAAATCAGTACGCTTAATGTATTAGCTGGTGTGTGTGTGTGT
>LZPO01034863.1:780846-798012 GCA_001675575.1 Neotoma lepida
TCTCAGTTGTCTGGTAAGCTTTTATTCACATGTACCAATTTTGGCTTTCCTGCAGAAAGGTAGTTCTGCCACTCACTAGCCACGAGCTCTTGAAGGCACTTATCCTCTGTTTTCTCTCCTGTAAAGTGAAGGCAATGGGGTATAGATCAGAGACTTCTCCCACTGTGAAGATGCTAAATACTAAATACTAAAAAACTTCAGGAATCCTATAGAAATAGGAGGAAAGGAAGTTTCTTCAGAAAGAAGAATCAATCTGAGTGGCCTTTTAAGGAGACTATTTGTCCTAGTTGGTTTTTGTCAACTTGACACAAGCCTACAGATATCTGTAAGGGAGGAATCACAATTGAGAAAATGCCTCTATAAGACTGGCCTATAGGTAAGTCGGTGAAGCATGCCTTCATAAATGAGTCAATGTGGGAGGGTCCAGCTCACTGTTGGCAGCGCCATCCCTAGGCACGTGGTCTTGGATGGTATAACAAAGCAGAATGAGGAAGTTATGAGGAGAAAGCCAGTAAGCAGCACTCCTTCATGGTTTCTAGTTCAGTTCCTGCCTCNAGGTTCCTGCTTTGCTTGAGTTACTATTTTGATATCCCTCAGTAATGGACTGTTACCTGGAAGTTTAAAATGAAATAAATCCTTTGTTCCACAACTTGCTTCTGGTCTTTATCACAGAAAATATCTCTGTAAACCTAAAGAAAAAGCATCATATTCATCGGAAAATCTGAAATATACCCCATTGCCAAGATGGAATCTTGAGATAACAACTGGTCTATGAGGATTCTGTCAGTTATAATGTAGTTATAATGACAAGTTTCATTGGGTCTAAATCAAACTTTCAGTCTCATGCCAATTTAAGTTTTCTGCTTTCTCCTACATGTCCCACTTTTGAACTTTCAATATAGGCCTGAGACATGGTCAGAAGAGTAGCATTCATCTGCTCCCAGGAGCAGATATATCAAATGAAAGTTGCAGTGCCAGGCTAGGCTACTTCCCTGTGAGCTGTTGGTCAGGAAGGTTCATGAGGCCCCCGAAGTAATATAGACTATTGCCACTGCTCTTGGTTGTCCAATATAACTAGATATTAAGACCCTATTGCTGAAGATATCACATGCTTTGGTTGCAGTATATAGAGAAATCAAGTTGGAAATGAGATAGAAGCTCCTTGCTATCTAGCTTTCATAGCTAGAAGCTGGTTAGGCTGCTATGGGAGAACAGTGATCAATAGTCTTACTCAGGTGTGGATCCTGTGTGATACAACCTTCCAAACAAGTTGTGTCCACTGATGGTATAGTGGAATGTGTTGTTCGTTGCTTTTGCTCTTTTGGGGGGCCTGCCACTCATCTTCCAAATAAATCACACACGGCTTTTCTTAACTTTAAATTCTCCCATCTACCTTTTGCTTCTGGGCTTTTATCTTTCTCTTACTTCTGTATATCTTACTTTCACTCTTACTCTGTGGCTGGCTGTGTGGCTAGGTGGCTGGCCCCTAGCATCCTCTTCTCCTTGTTCTCTTGCTTATTCTTTCTCTCTNCTCCTAGATTTCTCCTTCTATTAATTCTTTCCGCCTGCCAGCCCCACCTATCCTTTCTCCTGCCTTGCTTTTGGCCGTTCAGTTCTTTATTAGATCATCAGGTGTTTTAGACAGGCACAATAACAGCTTCACAGAGTTAAATAAATGCAACATAAACAAAAGTAACANACCTTAAAATAATATTCTACAACAGGAATGATGATTATGGGAGCAATCNACTGTTTTCTGAGTAGATTTGAGGCCTGATTCACATGAGGGGTAATTTGTGCCTGGTACCATAACTATTCAGCTGGTCCACATCCCAGAGTGGCCTCAAGACTGAAAACCAAGCACTATTCGGCTGGGGTAACAGCAAATAAAGACCTGAAAACCCACCAAAGAAAGTAAGAGCAGACATCCATACTAAGAAACACCACAAGTATCCTAACTCCAGCTGCCTAGATCCTATCACAAAAACACAAAATGAACAACCAAGACAATATGCTTCATCCAGACATCAGCATGCCATTTAAAAATATCCTGGATAAAAGCTTTTTGTTCAGCTTTCTGAGTTAGATGAAGCACAGGACAAAGACTTCAAAATAGCAATTATGAATGTGTGCAAGGACCTTAAAGAAGATATGAATAAATACTTGAATGAAGACTTTGAAATACCAACAGTTGAATGAAATAATGAAAACAATTCAAGGTACAAAAACAGAATTTAGCAAGAAAACAGAATCACTAATGAAATGTCTAACTAAAATAAAACTCATGAAAAACTCAGGAAGTCAAACAAAAAGCTGAGAAGAAAACCTTACCAATAGATTGAATGAAGAGAGAATTTCAGCTCTTGAAGATGAGTAGAAGAAATGGATTAGTCAATAAAAGAAAATGTTAAATCTAAAAATCCAGGGAAAAAGCACCCNGGAAATTTGGTAAGCTATAAAAAGACCAAATCTACAAATAATAGGACTAGAGGAAGGAGAAGATACCCAGGTCAAAGGCACAGAAAATATTTTAAATAAAGTCATAGAATAAAATTTCCCAAATCCAAAGAAAGGAGTGTTTGTCAAGGTGCAAGAGGCATGCAGAACACCAAATAGAGTGTAGCAGAAAACAAACTCCCTAATGACACATAATAATGAAAATAATAAATATGTAAAACAAAGAAAAGATATTAAAAGCTGCAAGGGAAAAAGATCAAGTCACATGTAAAGCCAGCTCATTAGAATAAAACCTGACTTTTCAATGGAGTCTTTGAAAGCCAGAAGAGCCTGGACTGATGTTTAACAAGTTTTGACAGACCACAGATACCAGCTCAGACTACTATACCCATAAAAACTATGAATTATAATCAAAGGAGAAAGGAAAACTTTTTGTGTTAAAAACAAATTTAAGCAATTTCTGTTGACCAGATCTCTACAGAAGGCATTAAAAAGAAAATTTCAATAAGAACCCAGGAGGACCCATGGAANAAATAATCCCAGAACAGTTGGCTAAAAATCACCACCACAACAACAAATTGACAAGAATTAATAAACACTGCTTCAATAATAACTTTCTATATTATTAGTCACAATTCTCCAATAAAAAGACACAGACTAACAGNTTAGATAAGAAAGCCCAGAGCCAGATGGATTTAGCACAGAATTCAACCAGACCTTTAAAGAAGAACTAATACTAATACTTCTCAAATTATTCTGCAAAATAGAAAGTGAAGGAACATTTCCAAATTCTTTTTATGAAGCTACTATTAGTTTAATACCAAAACCATACAAAGGCTCACCAAATAAAGTTATCATTATCCATTCTGAACATAGATGCAAACATTCTCAATAAAAAACCTTACAAACTAAAGTCAAGAACAAATAAAAATATCATTCACCAATGATGATCAAGTAAGATTCATCCAAGAAATGCAGGGATGTTTTGACATACATAAATCAATAAGCATAATCTACTATATAAATAGACTGAAAGTCAGAAACCACATGATCATCTCATTAAATGCAGAAACGCCTTTGACAAAATCCAACACCCCTTTCTGATGAAAGTCTTGGAGAGACTAGAGATACAAGGGGCATACCTCAACATAATGAAGGCAATTTATAGCAAGTCCACAGTCAACAAAAACCCAAACTCNAAACATTTTCTCTAGAATCAGGAAGAGAACACGGATATCCACTCTCTCTACACATGTTTAATATAGTGCATGAATTCTTAGCTAGAGCAATAAGATCAAGGAGATACAAATAGGAAAGGAAGAAGTCAAAATTTCCTGTTTTGAAGATGATATGATTTTATTGATAAAAGACCTTAAATCTCCACCAGGAAATGTCTACAGATAAATACTTTCAGCAAAGTAGCAAGATACAAAATTAACACACAAAAATCTGTAGCCTTCCTATATACACATGACAAACATACTGAGAGAGAAATCAGGAGAACANTATCATAACTATAAAAATAAATAAAATATCTTAGAATAATTCCAAACAAACAAAAACTTGTACAATAGAATCTCTAAGACANTGAATAGAGAAATTGAAGAAAACATCAGGAGATGGAAAAACTTTCCAAGCTCCTGGCTTTGTGGGATTAATACTGTGAAAATGGCCATTCTACCAAAAGCAAGCTACAGATTCTATACACTCCCCATCAAAATTCCAATGCAATTTTTCACAGAAATTGAAAAAAACACTCTTAACCTTCACATGGAAACACACACACACATGTACACACAATCACCAAATAACAGGATAGTGAAAACAGTCCTGAATAATAAAAGCCGTTGGAGGTATCACCATCCCAGATTTCAAGTTGTACTACAGAGCTATAATAATAAAGACAGCATAGTATTGGCATAAAACGTATGCACTGATCAGTGGAATAGAATTGACCTGGTGTATCATTCAGGGTTCTCTAAAGTAACAGAATTTATAGAGTGAATCTCTCTCTCTCTCTCTCTCTCTCTCTCTCATGATCTAAGTGAAATCCCTAACAGGTGTGTTCAGTCATGTGTGGTGGCTAGTTAATATCAGATAAAGTCAAGTTGACAACCAAGAATAGCCATTCACACCTAGACACAACTCCATACACCTATGAACACCTGATTTTTGACAAAGAAGCCAGAATCAGAGGAGGATCAGCATCTTAAACAAATGGTGCTGATCAAACTCAACTCTAAATGCATCNGTGACTTCAATCTAAGATGTGATACTCTGAATTGAATAGAAGAGAAAGCAGGGAATAGATTTGAACTCATTGCCACAGGAAAGGACTTTCTGAACAGGATTGCATTAGAACAGCATTAAGACCAACAATTAAGNAGAGCTCAGGAAGCTAAAAAGTTTCTATAGAGCAAAAGGACACCATCATTCAAGCAAGGAGACAGCCTACAGAATAGGTGAAAAACTTCTTTACCAGTTATACATCTGACTGAGGCTTTGTATCTAAAATATACAAATAACTAAAAGAAAAACCCTGAACAATCAATAAAACAAATAACCCAATTAAAATGGATTATGGGACTAAACAGAGAGTTCTCAAAAGATGAAACTCAAATGTCTGAGAAACATTTTAAAATATGTTCAGCATTCTTAGTTGTTAGGGAAATGCAAATTAAAACTACTTTGAGATTTCATATCACCCCAGTCAGAATAACTAGGATTAATAAAACAAGTGACGGCAGGTAGGAAAGGGGAAAATTTGTTCATTGCTGGTGGGAGTGAAAACTTGTATAATCACGATGGAAATCAGTGTGGAGGTTCCCCACAAAGCAGAAAGTAGATCTACCAAAAGATCTAGCTATACCACTTTCTGACATATACCCAAAAGACTCTAACTCTTACTACAGAGATACTTACTCATCTACATTCATTGCTGCTCTATTCATAATAGCCAGAAATTGGAAACAGCCTAGCTGTCCATCAACTGATGAATGGATAACAGTGCNGTACACTTACACAATGGAATATGTACTGGGTGGTTTTGTGTGTCAACTTGACACAAGCTAGAGTCATCAGAGGAAGGAGCCTCCGCAGAGGAAATGACTCCTTGAGATCCAGCTGTAAGGCATTTTCTCATTTAGTGATCATCTGGGGAGGGCCCAGCCCATGGTGGGTGGTGCCATCCCCGGGCTGCTGGTTCTGGGTTCTATAAGAAGGTGGGCTGCACAAGCCATGGGAAGCAAGCCAGTNAGAAGATCCCCTCCATGGCCTCTGCATCAGCTCCTGCTNCCGGGATCCTGCTCTGTTTGAGTTCTTGTCCTGACTTCCTTCAGTGATGCACAGCAATGCTGAAGTATAAGTCTAATAATCCCTTTCCTTCCCAGCTTGCTCTTTGAGGTGTTTTGTCACAGTGATAACAACCCTAAAACAGAATATAATTCACCTGTTAAGAAAGATGAAATTATGAAATTTGTAGATAAATGGATGGAGCTGGAAACAACCATCCTGAGTAAGGAAATCCAGGCCTAGAAAGACAAACGTTGCNTGTTTGCTCCTATATGTAGACGTTGACTTTTAAGTTTAGATATATGTGCTTATTTAGAATAGCCACAGGGGTTAGATAGCTCGTAAGGGCCCGGCAGGGAGGAGGGGATCTTCCAAGGAAGAGGAAATAGAATATATAGTATATAAAGGGGGAATTAGAAGAGGAGGACAAAATGGGGAGGGAAATAGGTGGGAGGGTAGAGGAGGGGAGGGATAACTAACACTAAAGGCATTTTAGAAATGCCTTTAAAGATATCTTTAAATTTTCTTTAAATAAAGAAAAGTGCTTTCTCACCAGGCTTTACGGTAAATGACCTCTTTACTCTCCTGCTCTTATGTCTACAGGACCTTATCCCATTCTCAGTTCAAGAACAGTTTAAAAATATTAAGTCTGATCATGTTATTACTCTTTGAACAACTTTACATCTCTTGGAAATAAAGCCATCTAAGTTCTTATAACAGTGTACAAGACCCTAAATAAAGTCAAAGTCCATCACTTCTCAACCTGCTGTTACAGTTTTTCTCACTCTCCTGACTCTAAAACACCACTCATATTCCACCTCTGAGCCCTGTGCTTNCAACTACCCCTTCTGAGAGTGTCCCTACTTTGATAGCTGCACTTTTTACTTTTCCGCTTCTTTCAGTCTTTAAGATTGCTGCTACAGCCCATTCAGACAGAGGGGGTTGCACTGCAGTAAGAAGTTCTGCCCAAATCTTAGTAGTTTAAAAGTCCATTTTGGTTCTACTCCGTGCTATTCTCAGTTCAGGTTCCACTGACAGGACAGCCACTTCTAGAGCCCTGCTGTTGATGAGTCATACTCCGCTCTTCAAAGATTCCACGTCAAAGCAGCATGCATCATTTCTGCTTCCACTTCATCAGCCAAAGCAAAGCAGAGGGTAACTCTAAACCCAATGTTAGGAACCATAATCCTGCCATGTGACTAGAAGATAAACTAGAACTGATGAAGAGTGCCACAGTATTAATGACTGTCATGGTCACCATCTAACTGAGGCCTTTCTCAGCCATGCTTTCAACATTTAGAAACTTTTGACCACTTTCCAATCCCCTAAGGCCCCCAACCTACTTATTTATCTCTTCATGCTCTGCAACTCTCTGTATGTATTATGTATATTGTTTATTTATATTATTTATTTTATATAGTCTCCCATTAGAATGTAATCTCCGTGGAAACAGAAAATTTTGCTATCATTTACTAGAACAGTGACTGCTATATAGGGATTCTAAATAAGCAATGCCAAGGAGGATGCAATTAGTGATCCATGTAAAATATTCAATGATTTTTCAGTTGATCAGGCTTGGGATTTGGCTGGAATTGGATTCTGTATTATTAATTCATTCAGCAAATCTGAGTGGTGTTGTTATGTGCAGTCCTCTGAGCATAACAGCCATTCCTGTATTCATCAGAGCAGCTGTGACTGCAAGAGACCATCAAGCTCAGACCTGTTGACATTCCCTCATCAATGGGGGTGGAGGAGGCCATCAGAGCCTCACTTGAGATTCCAGCCACTCCTTCCTTATACTCAGTTATACATAATTCTGCCCAGGCTGTAAATAGTCTTAGGAGGTGCTATAGTATATGGAGTGTTGTAGAATGTTCATTGAAGGAAGAACTCCATCTGTACAGCTGTGTAGATGTTGTCATCCATGCTGGGGTGATTTTTTTTGTTGTTGTTGTTGTGGTTAGGCAATTGGGATCACCCACACTTACTTAATCCATCATCTGTGTTCTGCAAGTAAGCCTAATGAATTCCTTTGTGTCATTGCTTCCTCGGGCTGTTGTTGGTTTCCTAGCTGGATGCTTGTTTATGTCTTCCTGGGAAGACTCATACACCAAATAGGTGAATGTCTTAGTCAGTGTTCTATTGCTGTGAAGAGACACCATGATCAAGGAAACTCTTATAAAGAAAGCATTTAACTGGGACTTGCTTACAATTTCAGAGTTTTAGTTCATTATCATGGTGGGGAGAATGGCAGCACACAGACAGACATGGCACTGGAGAATTAGCTCAGAGGTCTATCTCTGGATCCTAGAAATGTAGATGGGCCTGACTTGAGCTTTTGAAACTTCAAAACATACCCCCAGTGACACACTTCCTCCAACAAGGCCACACTTCTTAGTTCTTTCAAATAGTGCCACCCCCTGAGCATTCAAATCTATGAGCCTATGGGGGCTATCCTTATTCAAACCACCAAATTCCACTTCCAGGCCCCCACAGGCTTGTACCCCTATAAAATCAAAATGGAAAAAGCAGATCACATACTTCCAATACTCAATGACACAAATATACATTATCATTTCAGAAAGGAGGAAAGGGAGAATAGTGAGGAANCACTGGACCAAAGTAAGATGGAAAACCAGCAGTGCAAACTCCAAAGTCTGCATCTCCATGTCTAAAGTCAAAACGCCCTTCAGATCACCAACTCCTTTTATCTTTGTTGAATGCAACACATTTCTCTCTCTTGAGATGGTTCCACTCCCCGTTAGCAGCTCTTCTTGGCTGGTATCCCATGACTCTGGTATCTTGGGGTTACCTATGAAATCCAGGCTTTTGTTTTCACAGCTTCAAATGATGGCTTCTTTGGGCCTTCATTTAGGAACATCCCTGACACATTTCTGGCCTCAAGTGGCTTTCCTTAGTTATGGAGGGAGATTCCACAACCCCTTTCTTGTGTCCTTGACTCTAAAGCCAGGACNCTATGGCTGAAGCTGCATAGTTCTACTGCTTCCTGGGGCTGGAACATGGCCCCCTTGTTCAATTACANCTGCATCAGCTTTCTGTTTCTGATGGTTTCCTTCACTGGGTAAGATTTTCTGTAATTCCTTTTCACAAGTTGGAAGCTTAGCTGGGGGNTGGGGGNGGGAAGAGGAGTGTTGCTCTGTGGTTACCACTCTGTCTTTATTCCATTTAGCATCAAGCTTTTCTTTTTTATTTCCTTGAACCCTAGACTTAGCTTCATTACACTTCCTTGTACTTATTTTCTCCTCAAACTGTACATTTTGTGTTTTTCCTTGCTCAGCTTGCTCCCCCAGTAATAACCATGCAACACAGTTAATACTAGGCTGTCTTGAAATCTCTTCTGCCAGAATCATTAATCCAAACCTCTTCAATTTATCCTCAGGCAGATTTTTTTTTGGACAAGGGAAGAAAGCAACCATATTCTTCACCAAAATATCACAAGAATGGTCAGTAGGCCATTTACTAATATTCCTGTCTCTTATACACATCTAGATGTGTATAAGAGACAGACTTGAGTCAGACCATTATAATGTACATTCAACACCACTGTCTTCCATGTTCCTACTAGTATGGCCCATTAAGCTCCACTTAAAGCAGTCAATTGCTTTCCTAATCCAAAGTCCCAAAGTCCACATTCTACCAACAAGCAGCAAGGTCAGGCCTGTCACAGCAATACCCCACTCCTGGTACCAACTTCTGTCTTAGTCAGTGTTCTATTGCTGTAAAGAGACACTGTGATCATGGCATGCTAGTCATGTAGGAATGTCACTGTCCTTCATTGCTTTCATACTTTCTTCCTTGTTAATAGAACTATGATCTTTATTTTAGGGGACCCATCATACCTTCCATTGTAGGGTTTTGTTCTGTATTTTAAAAAATTATTAAAAAANTTTTTGGATTATACTATAATTACATAATTTCCATCCTCTTTCCTCCCAATAGACCCTTTCATATAGTCACCCCTGTTCTCTTTCAAATTCATGGCCTATTTTTCATTAATTATTGTTATATACATTGTAAATATATATGTATATATATATGTATATACACATACATATATATAGGTATACATATATATATATCTAAATACATAAATACAATTTGCTTAGTCTGTATAATGTTACTTGTATGTATCTTTTCAGGGATGACCATTTGGCATTCAATAACCAATTGGGAAGACTGTTTCTCTTGCTCTCAGCATTCCTTAGTTGCCCATAGTTCTTTGTGTATGGTTTANCTCTCATCAAGGAAAACGTCTCTTTGCAACAGATGAAGACCATTATAGAAAACTGCAACTAATTANAATGCAGAGTTGTGGAGCTCAGTCCCAATGGATACATTTACAAGACAGCTACTACTCCTAAGNCTCCATAACATTGCAGAAGAAGGGGTGGAATGATGCAAGAGGCATAGGATCATGGAGTTTTCTGTGAGATTGTGTCCTAGAANTGTTGAGTGTTATTTTTGTTTGTCCATGCTAATTTGGCTGATCTACCCCAAATGATTGATTCTCAACCTGGGGGTATGAGAAGTACCCCTGAGAAGAAAAGTGAAACTCATTAGGGGGTTTCTTAGAAAGTTTTTTGAATCTTAAAAGTGGACACAAGAAAAGACAAGGATTTACTTTTTTTTTCTGCTTCTGATCATGGCCACAGAAGGAGGAGATGCAAAAGCTGCTTTGATGACGCATGACCCTGACAACTGTGGCATGCTTGAGATGTAAAACAGAAAAATGACAGGACTTTGAGTTGTGAGGAGGAGGCTACCAGCCCAGCTTAAGCAATCATAGCTTAAATTCAAACTTACATATCAGATGCTGTTAAGAGGACCTTATATATATTNACTCACTGAGCCCCATAGCTGTCTGATGAGGTGGGCATTCTTACTTTACAACTGGGCTTCCTTAAAGATAGTGGTCACTCTCTTTGTCTATTTGTTTTCTCAGCTTTAGTTATAGAAAAACCTAAGTATAGGCTAAAGTAAAGACTCGTGTAATGAATCCCCATGCACCCATCAATCATCCAGCTTAAACAATTAGCAATTCATGGCCAGTCTTGGTTCATTTACANCCCTGTCTACTTACTTTTCCGCCACCCTACATTATTTTGAAGTAAATNCCAGACCTCATATCATTTCATTCTAGAATATTTCATGCATGACAAAAACTAAAAGCTACTTTTATGTAGATCTTCTGTTACAACCAAACTAGTCACTAAATATTAATAACTTTTTCCTCATAAAATTTGAAAATGTAGAAATGCTGGAGGCAAAAATATAAAAATCATCTATAATTTGATTTTCTAGAAATAACTGCCTGGATTTAATGTTTATGCCTGGGTGGAAACTTGATTTTCAATGTGTTTGAAGAAGGAGCCTTTGGGAAGTGAGTGGGTCATGGGGTACAGCATTGCTGAGTGGGATTAATGCTTTTATAGATGGGACCCAAAGAGCTCTTTTGTCACTTTGGCCATGAGAGGTGTCTTAGTCAGTGTTCTGTTGCTGTGAAGAGACATCATGACTACAGAAACTCTCATAAAAGAAAGCATTTAACTGGGGCTGGCTTATGGTTTCAGAAGGTTAGTCCATCATCATGGTGGGAAGTATGGCGGCATGCAAGCAGACACNGGGCTGGCGAAGTGGGTAAGAATTTTACATCCACATTCACAGGTAACAAGAAGAGAGACACTAGGACTGGCTTGGGAATTTGATGCTCCAAAGCCTACCCCCAGTGACACACTTCCTCCAACAAGGCCACAACTTTGAATCCCTCTCAAGTAGTGTCACTTCCTGATGACCAAGCATTCAAATCTATGAGCCTATGGCGGCAGGCATTCTTAGTTAAACTGCCACAGGAGGTTACAATGAGAAGACAAGGGTCTATGAACCAGCAAATCTCCTTCATCAGATACCAAATCTGGCATCTTGATCTTCAATTCCTACTGCTCAAGAGGTTCTTTTTATTCTCCTGTGGGGGGGGAGGGGGTAGTTTGCAGACTCCGCCTACTTGATTCAGAGGTAATGGAATTATGGTTCACTTCTCTTTCCAGATTTGTTTAAACTGCCCTAAGCCCTTGAGGAGGCTGAAGTAGGACATGTGGAAAGAGAAGGAACTCCTCTTTGGATATGTGAGTGTAGAAAAATAAGGGGAAGCAGAGCTTGAGAGCAGAGGCAAGGCCTCAGGTGAGAAGGGCCAAAGTCCTGTGCAAATATGGCTTGGAATAGAGAGAGCCACAAAGACATGTCAGCTGGCTCTGTGCCTCTGTCCTTGTTCCAAGAACAGAGCAAACAGCCATGAGACTTCTTCCACGCTGTGGGGTTATGGGAAACTCTAAAGGTTTTATACTGATGTGAAAGTGAGGACCTCTGTAATGGATGAAGCTAAATTTTTACCTACCCGATAATAATAGATTTGGATTAGAAATGAATTGTGAGTCATAGAAACAAAAGAAATACAACATTGCTTTCAATTTTTAGACTGGGATTCATATTCACTACAGGATTTATTGGATTTGACAGAGTCACCCCAAATCTTTTTTGGTATAAAATTATGTACAAACAGAAGAAAACTGTCATTGAAAATAAATATGTGGGTTTCAGGGCAGATGGGTCAATGTTGNCTAGAATTGAACGCTGTGTCTGCCTGATTGGAACAGTAAGAGGTATGCTAGCCCACAGATAAAGNCTATTGCCTTTGGTTAACTTTCCTTGGACATCAAGGTGATATTTTGGCTACATTCCATCACAGTACTTTGTTGTACTTCTCAATGGGATTAGAAGATTTGTATTGGAAAAGATTAACCATGTTGAGTCCATTCAACTGAACCAAGACTACAGTTCCATGGCTCATCAGAACATCTCTAGACAATAGAAGCAGTAGTCTGAGGACAGGGAAAGACAGATGATGGAGAAGTAGCTTATATATGTGAGATCTTCCAGTGCAGAGAAGGTCTGTGTGTGCCACTTGGTGGGCAAGAACTGGTATCAACAGATTTAAGGGGAAAACTCTTGGCATGACTTAATCCCAGGCCCACTGCTAAGGGAAGATTCAGACCACAATAATNAAAGAACACCTGAAGACTTACTGGTGGTAAATAATCCCGTAGCAGGAGTTTTACAGGACTATGGGGAAGGCAGGCCAACCTGTGGTAAATCTGTAGTCTAATACAATTTAATGACATGTCAACTTTTCTTCCTGCTCTGGAAACCACATTTTCCTTAAGGTTTCCACTGAAATTCTTTGCAATTTTATACTTCTTATTTATTGATGCAGAAGCCTGGTGGAGAAGGTTAGAGACAGATTTGCTTAAAAGAACTTAGGAGAGAGATCCTACTGACCCACTCAGATCTTAGTGAAGGGCTGAAGTCTCTCCAGGGTGCCATGCTTTGAAGATGTCCACAAATCAGTTTAATGGGGGAGGCATGTGGGTGCGCCTCACTATTGCTAGCTGACTCTTTTTCCTGGAGGGGATGAAAAGTATGAGTTCAGCACAATTCGTGTACCAAATAAGTGTTTCCCAATGACATTTGTACACATTCTTNTTACAGCGCGGTTAACAAGGGCCAGATCGGTTGTGGTTGAGTTATACTTGCCATTTTGTGGGTTACATATTTGTAAACAGGCCAGCTTGTGGTCTTAATTGGGGTCACTGTGGGAGGGGTTTGGGGTGGTGCAACAAGGTCACTCCATTTCCCTTCTGCGGTTCTTCATTAGTCATTTTGTGCAGAAGTGCAGCAAGCGTGAAGAGGCCGCAGAACGCAGTCTCTCTGGGAGAAGCTGTGGCTTCCAGAGCATGCAGGGCTGGAGATGATTCCATGTGTCAGAACTGATTTTTCTCAAACTTGAAGGAGTTTTCCTCCCTTCTCAGAAGGANGGAGTTAGTCAACCAGCAGGAGGGACCAGATCCATCTAGCTGTAGAGCCTGCTGCTTTCCTATTTACCTTGTTGTGAATTTGGGTAAGTTTCTGCTAAGGCTTGAGGGTTCCTCCCCAAGTTACTGCTGGGGACTTAGTCTCCAGAGTAACAATGTTTACAGTTGTGACCTTTAAAAGATGGTTACATCATAGGCTCCTGTCACTGAGAATGTAGTAATGCCATTATCTTGGGAGTGACTTCTCTCACAGAAGCCTGAGTTTGCATTCACCTTTCTTGCTCTTGGACTTTCCACTGTGATGGCTCAACAAGATGATGTCCACAAGCAGCCTGCACCCNAGTCTTANATTTGCCAGTGCCCAGAATGGTGAGAAATCCACTTCTCTTCTGCAGAAAGAACCTAGCCTGTGGTATTGTTAGCACAACACAAAGCACACTAAGGCAGTACCTTAATCTTTCTGCCCTCTTGTTTCTCATCAGAAAAATGAATTAAGAAAATCCCAACTCTGGGTTAAATGATAGTGCGGGTGTGAAGAGTGCATGCATGTATCAGGCACCCCCCAGTGCTCACAAAACAACTGTTCCTATCAGAGACAGCTTTCAGTCAATCTAGATTGATTTGTTAAATGAAGAAAGGGGGAAATAAGTACTTCAGAAAAATGCTTCATATTGAAAATTTGACACTAGTCAAATAGGGAAATCAGGAGGAATTTAGCAGAACAAAACCCAAAAACTATATATACCACCTGTGTTGCATACTGTAAGGATTTATAGGGCTTCTTCTATCGAGGTACCTGACCCAGCTGGAGATAGGAATGCCTGTGTGCAAGAACCTTTAAGAATAAGTTAGTAACAGAGGCTGATGAGGGACGAAATCACCATCTAGTTCATTTAGGGTGGAAATTTCCATGTGTAAGCCAATCTAAATCCAACACAGAACTTAGTGGCGATAACTGAAAGGAGCCTGGTAGTGCGATAATCCAAGAAAAAAACCAGAGTAGAAGTTTGGTCAAATCTGTGAAAGATTAGCTGAGAAAGGAACTTCCTGGGATCACAGTTCCGGGGTGGGGAAGGATATCCTTGTTTAGGAGAGCATATTGAGATTTTATGAATGCAATTCCCTATCATGTATAGAAGACACTGTCTCGTGGTAGCCATCTTGGTCTTCTGGTTCTTGCAATCTTTCCACCCCCACTCCTGAGGTACTCCCCGACCCTGAGGTACTCCCCGACCCTGAGGTACTCCCCGACGCTTAGGCATAAGGGCTGTGTTGTAGATGTATCTGGTGGGCCTAGGTTCCCCATAGTCAGTTTTCTCTGAATATTAACCAGTTGTGGATTGCTGGCATGGTCTCCATCAGCTGCAAGAAGAAGCTTCTTCATTGAGATGTGAGAACTATACTCATCTGTGTATGTAAAGATAGGTATTTATAGTGCAGTTTGGAATGATACTGATTTAGGAATGTGACAGTAGTATGTTCTCCTCTAGGATTCATGACCTCATCAGCCACAGCAGATGACTAAGTTTATAGTGCCAGGCATACATTTCCTCTTGTTAAGCAGGCCTTTNAAACAGCTATTGGTTACTCCTGAGATATAAGTGCCACTATTACACACTTGAGTATGTCTGGCCATGTTAGTCATTGTCATGGTTTGTAGGCTTTACTGCTAGGCTGGACCCTTAATTACTTTTCTCCTTTGACAGATTGCATAACACCGTTAGATGCTATGAGAGCTATTCCTCAGNGAGGAGGCTTCAAGGTCAATTCTACTTGATTCCTGGGAGGCATCAAGGACAATGGCAATAGCANGTATTGTTTTGGGCTCTAGTTCCACCAATGGCTTGAAGGGAGGTTTCCCATGCCTGATACTGGGGTTTTTGTTAGATGGTGGATCTCAGGCGGAGCATTATCTGCCCCCAGTGTCATAACTTCATTTAAATTATTTATTTATTTACACTTGTATGCTTATATATTACAGATGTATTTTTAGGAAAACATGTAAGAGTATGTTTCCCTAAGCATGAATTTTTTGAACAGTAAGTGACTTGTGCATTTAGGTAGTCAGACTAAGAGATGAAGACAAAAAGGAGAAACTTGAGCAGGGTTGTCAGAAATTTGCAGCTGGCAGTTGAAATAGACATGGTAGAATGAGTTCCATCAAGTCACTAAAGAAACAAGGGAAGCTAATACTTACAGTTGTTTTACTTTTTTAAAAATGCCCAGTTTCAAAAATTAAAAATTCCACTATGATCATGGAGGATATAAAACATGATTCTGAGTTTTATTTTTAAGCATGAAGGCTTACTTTGTGCCCTAAAATAGGATTTATTTTAGATCAGATTCCATGGTTTAGGACGGTTTGTCATCCTTGTCAACCTGATGGGCTGTGGGATCGCCTCAGAGACAAACCTCCAGGAACACCTGTGAGGGATGATTTATTTAGATCAGGCTCACCTCTGGGTGTGCTTATGAGGGATTATCTTAATTAGGCTGTCTCAAGGGGAAGACTATAAGGTCCCCACTGTTCCCTGAGCGTGGGTCCTGGTCTGCATGAATAGGAGCCTAGTGGAAGAGGAGCATCCATTGCTCTTTGCTTCCTGATTGTGGATTCAGTGTGAGAAGCTCTGACNACTATGACTGCTATGGTGAACTGTAACCCCAAACCCTTCCTTGAATAGCTTTTGTCAGGTGTTTTATCCTAGCAATGAAATAAATAATTAATACAGGACAGCTGAGAAGAATGTGTATTCTATAGCTATAAGGTGGAATATTTAAGTCCATTTCATCTGCCAAAATTTAACTCTAAAGTTTCTTTGTTGATGTTTTTGGTTTGCATTATGTATTCATCAATGAGAATGGGGCATTAAATATTCTCATTATTATTGTACCTGGATATATCTGAATGTATATCCATCCAGCTGTGTTTGTTTTATGAAACGGTTTTTCCTAAAGTATATATATATAACATATATATAATATACAATATATATAATATTCTTGATAGATTATTTCCTTTATTAATAAAGAGAGACATTTTCTTGCACTTCTTACTAATTTTGGCTTAGAGTCAACTTTACCAGATATAAGCATTGCTATTTCAGCTTCTCTGGACTTCCATCTTCTTGGAATATAGATCTCCATCGTTTCATTTTCAGTATGGGTGTGTCTTTCCCATCGAAGTGTGTTTTTTGAAGACCACAAATAGTTGGATCTTATTTTTAAATCTAATCTGTTAATCTTTCAATTAGAAAGATAGGACCATTAACATTTAGGATTATTATTGAGATGGGTTTGTTGATGTCTTAATGTTAGCATTCATGAGGTGCTGGTTTCTTATGTTCCTTGTCTATGCCAGGCAGGTATGCTAAGCTCACTGTGCAGAGAGATAAGAGACATACATACAGATAACCATTGCCTATAGTGCAAGGCAAGATGTACAGTAGAAAAATCAAGCATGGGAATTTGTGGGACTAGAAAGGGGGCACTGACCAGAGGAGGGACCAGTGGCAATGTCCAGAGGAAGAAGCAT
>LZPO01034864.1:1506-11639 GCA_001675575.1 Neotoma lepida
CTCTTTCTCTCCCCTCCCCACCTGCCTGCAGATCAGGATGTAAAGTTCTCAGCTACTGCTCCAATGCTATCATGTTGCCATATTCCCTGCAATGATAATAGCATGTCACCACATGATAATGTGAGACCAAAACAGGCACAAGAACAAAACATCTTGCAAGTTAATAAGAGCCAAAACAGAAAATATGTCAGGATGTACGCTTGCCACTGATTGGATGTAGGCAGGGATATGCAGGCAGGAAGTACATCAGGATATATGCTTGCCTCTGACTGGACCTGATTGGAAATGCGGTGGCCTTTTTAAACCTCTGCAAAATGTGACTCATGGCCATTCCCTGGGAACCCCAGGATGGTCCTGAACAGAGCCCATCCTCCTGGCCAGTATTTAATTAAAGCTTGCTTCAAATTTGGCTCAAAATTGTGGCAGTGGTTTTAGTCTCAACCAATGGGATTAATATTTCTGGAGGCCCCCAGCAAGATTCAGACTATCTACCCAAATTCTAAAACCAGACCTTCACTCAGGAACTCTGGGGCTGAGGGGCCATTTCAGGAGACATGTGCCCTGAGACATTCCAAAGCTCCAACACTACCATAGGTTCACAGACTAAGTGAACTGCCATGCTGAGTAAAGCACGCAAACATCTACAGAGGCCTCCTAGTGAGTCATAGTCGGTTCTGTTCTGTGGGATCCCTATCTGGGATGTGGAGGGGGTTCAGTGGGACCCCAATATTCTCCTGTCCAGGGCAAATAGTGAGACATTGCCTGCCTGCCTGGTTCTGGTTGGTTGGGAGGTTTTGTCCATCTGTTTTGTTGTTGAAAAGTTTTGTCTGTCTGTTTTGTGTCTGTGAATGAGTATGTATTTTCTGGTATGACCATAAGTTTTATTGCAAACTTGGAGTGGAGACAGAAATGGGTCATATATTTTTGCTGTCTCTGTTGCTGCCATCCACCACTGCTACCACAGCTGCTTTTATGGCCAGGGCTCAGAATTTATCTCTGAGATATCTGGTCACTGGACTCAGGTTAGCAGGAATTCAGAATTTGGGTATGGATAACATTAAAGTTGTTTTATGCTGTTCTACATTATTGGAAAGCTAGCTCTAGAGTTGGTTTATGGCTTGCCTTTCACTAGACTCAAGCATTTTTAAAAGTTTTCTGTATGCCCTATGTCAAGTGAGCCACCTGACACTGTGACAGGGAGAAGAAAGCAAAGCAGAAGAGCCAAAAAGAAAAAAATTAGACTTGGTTTATGTGAACATTCTAAACCTCAAGATTTACAAGTGTATTTTATTGGGTATTTTTGGTTTTAATGTGGCCAATGTTTACCACGGGAGAAAAGCCATAAGGTACAATGGAACCCATTCTTAAGAGTTTATTAGGGGAAGAAGACAGACGGGGGTGCTCAGACCTGTGGAAATGGTGTGCATGGAGAGGATGGAGGAAGAGAGGAGAAGAGAAAGAGGAAGAGGAGTCATCTGTGACCCAATTCTTAAGGATTCCCTTGCACATGTGCATATGGGCTTACCTAGCTACACCACACACATGGGCATGGATTGCATGATCACGCTGCACGCAAGTTATGTGATCACACAGCACAAAGATTATGCAGGACATAAGAGGTAAGGCCCCTTGCTTGGCTACTGAACTGCACATGTGTGGTCATTTAGCTGGGGGAGTGGCCAGGATTTTCAACAGGTATGGTTAAAAATCTGTAAAATCTGTGAATAAAGTTAACTTAAAATTCATAACACAGGGTTGATAGTTAAAAATCTGTTCATATGTAGTCTTAAAAGAACCATGTTGTGGCGGTATTTATCTATGTCCCCCAATAAAATTTATCTGAGGATCAGAGGAACAAAGTCAGCCCTAGCCTTGCAAAATTAGCACATGCCCTTAATCCTATCATCTAGCAGTCAGGGTCTGTCTGGATCTCTGTGAGTTCCAGGTCACACTAGAAACAGTCAAGCATGGAGACATAGGCCCTTAATCACAACATCAACCATAGAATTCTGGAGGTCTATACAGACAGGCAGGAAGTGACAGAGATGGGTGATAGGAGGAAGTGATGTAGCTAAGCTGAAAGAGTCAATGGGAGAACAGAACAGAAAGGGATATAGATGTGGAGATATAAGGAAGTCGGATACTCTCCTTTTTGGAAGCAGCAGCAGTGGTGTAAGGTGAGGCTGGTAGCTGTNTTTAATTTTTTTTTATCTCTGTCAGACTTTCACCCCTACCTCTGTCTCCATGTTTTATTTAACAAGACCATTTAGAAAATCCATCTTACATTTGGTGCCCAACGTGGCAAAAATTCATTAAAAAGTAGTTGGTTTTCTTACAAGCCGAGGGGCCTAACCCCGTCTCAGCCAGAGCTTCAAGCGGCCGGACCTGGGCCGAGGCTGAATGTGACCTAATCCGGGTTACATGCTGCTGCAGCTGCTAACAGCCAGATTTAGAACCATGTGGCAGGAGTCTCTTTGGCTTTCTTCAGCTCCTGGTGGGTGGTGTGGGCTCTCTCTCACTCTCTCTCTGGATTTCCATCTTGGAACTGCCACCACACTAGGTAGCTGCTTTAAAATTCCCTCGGACTTCTACTGTTCTACACAGTCGACAGATTTGGTAAGTCAATTAAGATATCTTAAAAGGAGAAACTAGTTAAAAGAGATTTTTTTTCCCACATTAAAAAAATAAAAAATATTTTTACAATGGTAAAAACTTGGTCTCTGTTTGATAACACATTAGGCAGCCTAATACAACTAAATAAAAAAATTAATCATGATGGGATGTACGTACGTAGTGTAAATTATAAATATTATTTGTTTAATCATTTTTATTTTAGCATTAAAAAGGTTGGTCAATTTCAGTGCCAAGAAAAAAGCTTTAGAAAACCCTATTAAAATAAATTATAAAAAAATTCAAACCCAGACAAAAAAATTTAAAGGTAAACCTAGCTCAGGATTGACTTTAAAAAAACCTGTTTACAAAAATTATAGAGAAACTCAAACCTAGACAAAAAAAATTTAAAGGTAAACCTATCTCAGGATTGACTTTTACAAAACCTGTTAAAATGACTTATAAAAAAAATTAGACTCAAACAAAAAAAAATTTAAAGATAAACCTAGATCAGGACTGAATTTTACAGTTACAGACAAACAGCTTCAGGCTGTGAAACAACAGACATTAATCTAACCTGTAACCTTACAACAACTGCCAGATGATCATGTTCAAGCTAATTTGGCTCCCACACAAATGCTAGATTTAAGGAGATTTTAAAATGCTGTAGTATCATACGGCATACATTCTCCATTTGTAAAGCAAATGTTAAACTCGTGGTCAACTTGTAATAAAATTATCCCTCAAGATTAAAAAAAAATGGCTGCTGCAGTACTAAAACCCAGTCCAAATTTACAGTGACAAATGTGGTATGATTCTATTTTGGGATACAAGCAACACGTAGTTTGCCACCATCTTTAAGCAGTCACATGGCTGGCAGCCATTTTCACTAAGGTTGGAGAAAACGATTGTCATGTGGCTTCACTGCCATCTTGATTGAAGGTGACCATGTGGCATAGACCAACCAGAGAGGTCTCCAAGATATTTTGGATTAGGACAGACTTTTGTATGATGATTCTTGATGATTATGAATGGTAGGTTTTAAAAATAATGCTTGTATAAAAAGGTATTAAAGCTGCACCTCCAAGTGTTCATATGCAAGAAGGTACCTTGTGCTGGCAGCCAAACTTTGTAAAGTAAGAGTCACCCAAGTGGTATTGATTTTAGAGATATGAAAGGGTCATGAAGAACAGCTGAGGCTTACCAGTGTGTGGCAGGCCTGGAGTTCCTAAAGAGAGCACAGTTGCAATTGGGAACCAAGCCTAGCAGTTTTGGAGATGCTGGTGCCATGTGACAGTCACCAGAAACACCAGCCCCAATTAAATTGAGGCAGCTGTCTGCTATGTACACTGCCCAGGGTGGGGCCAGAGAGGTGACCCAAGCCCATAGGATTATGAATGGATCACAGATATTGAGCACTTGAATTTTTTGTACTATTAGAGCTTGATTTTGCCTTGCACAGATTATGGTTGTGCCCTGAATCTTTACTCTTGAAACAA
Organism: Neotoma lepida; assembly: GCA_001675575.1. Taxonomy (NCBI): domain Eukaryota; kingdom Metazoa; phylum Chordata; class Mammalia; order Rodentia; family Cricetidae; genus Neotoma; species Neotoma lepida. Next base: position 5,616 of record LZPO01034864.1, read on the forward strand.
AAATGGTGCTTTATTTTTGATATTTGCAGGAGCACATAGTTGAGAGATTGTAAACTTTTTAAAGAGGAAATTTTGAGATTTTACAGGAAATTTAAATTTTAAAATTGGATATTTTTCAAAGAACAGCTTTTAAAATATTTCAATTTATAAGGCTATGGGATATTTTAAGTGTATAAAATGTTTTATATTATTAATATATGATCTTTAAAAAATTAAATAAAAAGGTTAAAAATTAAGATTACAGCTCTGGGCACCAAATATTAAACACCAGAAACTGGGATGTTCCTATTTTATGATATAGCAGTACAATGACTAAGCAGTCTGGCAAAAAGCTAGGAGCAGTGGTTCTCAACCTATGGATCAAGACCCTTTGGCAGTCCAAAGACCACAGGGTTAGCCTAGGACCATCTGCATGTGAATGTTTGCATTGCAGTTCATAACAATGGTGACAAAATTTCAGTTGTGAAATAGCAATGAGAATGATTTTATGGTGGGGGGTCAGCACAGCATGGGGAGCTGTACTGAAGGGTCACAGCATTGGGAAGGTTGACATCCACTGGCTTAGAGAATGTCTCTCCTTTCCTAACGTCTATTCAGGCTTAAGAACAGATGTCTAGTTTCCTTGTCTTTGCTAACTTTGTTAAGCTTTAGCTATTTTGATAAACCAAGTAACATAAAAGACTGTCATAGTTATAATGCTGCACTATGAAAAGACTGGGAAAGTAAAGTTGCCCATCTCCTTATGGACTATATTTATGAGTTAAAGTTTTATTTAGATACTAAAGGAGCTTCAATTCAGAAATTGTTGTTTAAGACTCAAACTTAACAGAGATAAATCTGTAAAATCCTAATCTTATAAAAAAAAAACTATTAACTTATTGCGAACTGTTAAAGACAACTAAGACATGCAAGTTAATGGTCAATCACCTTACAAAGGGTCAAATTCTTTAATGTGTTCAGAATTGTACTTGTAGTCATGATGAGTGCGAATGTGATTTATTATAGGAAAAAAAGCTTTATGTTCTTATTGTATATGTTTTCAAGGTTAAGCCTAGAGCAGGTAACTAAAAACAGAGTTTGTTTAGCTCAGATATTGTTGGAAGCAAAATATCTCTGGCTCCAACTAAATGTGCTCCCACTCCTCCTGTATGCTGAGTTCCGTGATGCTATTCAGGTTGTTCCGTTTGAGTGCTGAGAGGACGAATGCTTTGCAGCTGTGGCTTCCTGGAGCATGCTGACCTTTCCTTGACACTGGGTGCTGAGGCACGTGGCAGGGCCTTTCTCAGAGGGTATGTAAGGCAGAAGGGAATGATGAAAAGGAGTTCTGCCAGCTCCATTTCTAGTCCCAATTCCAGTCCCAGATGCTTGGTGAATAAAGGTCCTGGATGCTTGCAATCTGACAGTGTGTGCTGCATTCAATCCCGACTCCCTCCGTCCTGATCCAGACTTGTGCCGTGCGGGCACAGCAAGATATGCTTAACAGATTACAGTCCTCAAACTCTTCAGAGATCTGCTGAACATGGTATTTAAAATGTTTAATGGAAAAGACTTACTAAGACAGATCCCAGCTCCTAGCAGTGACCCTAAGGTCTCCAAAGAAGATGATGAAGCATGATGACTCCACCTGGATATTGGTAATGCTAACCACTGGGCAAGACTGCCCCAATGCCTTACCTACTGCCAGGACTCTGCCCAACTATGGGCAAGCAGGACACTGGAGAGACTGATTGCCTCACTTTGCCTAAAGTAAGATCAGTTCCCCAAGTTCCTCCTCCACAGGAAAAGTCTGTCAGGTCTCCTAGACCTGACAGCCAAAGATTAATGCTGTCTTAGTACCTCTGGCCTAGATGAAGCCATGAAAACCACAGGAGCCTGGGATGACCATCTAGGTAATGGGTAAATCTCTGTCATTTTAATTAATGCATAGGTTATTTGAATTATACTTCCTCATGTAATTTATCCTTCTCAGATCTCTGACAGCATTGGCAGCTAGGCTAACTATAGCTTTGTCAGTTTAACAGCAGCAGGCAAACAGCTCCTCCCCACAAGGCTGAAGCCACCTTATTAGTCCATTTTGTATGTAAAAATCAAGCCTTGCTTTTTCTAGAGCTACTAGGTCTTCTGTTGAGAGAAGGCAGACAGGTTTGTCTTGCTAACAGCCTTCATTTTAAAGGATAAACAGGTTAAGAACTTGCTTTGGAATGATTGTCCTCAGTAACAACTACTTGTGTCTCTAGATTAAATGGAAAGAAAAAGGTTTAAAGTCTGTGCAAGTTTTGCAGGTCTAAGAAAGTGTGCCCAGGTATATAAGGGTCTAAGGATATGAAAGTTTAAATAAACTCTGAGGGTCTGAGAAAATGATTTGAGGTATATAAATGTAAGTTGTGGTGGTATTTTATCTATGTCCCCCAATAAAATTTATCTGAGGATCAGAGGAACAAGGTCAGCCGCTAGTCTTATAATGTTAGCACACGCCCTTAATCCTATCACCTAGCAGGCAGGGTCTGTCTGGATCTCTGTGAGTTCACTGTCACACTAGGGAACAGAACCAAGCATGGTAACACACACCTTTAATCCCAGCATCAACCATAGAGTTCTGGAGGTCTATACAGACAGACAAGAAGTGACAGAGCTGAGCAATCTATGTATCTGGCTCTCTGGACAGAGGAAAAATGTACATGCTTTTTAACCCAAAGCTATAGCTTTTGCTGGGACCAAAAGGCATGAGTCCACTCCAGCTGTTGTACAATGTGGATTTCAGCACAGATTACAAACAATGGTAATATATAAATGTTAATATATCTAAAACTTTTATCTCTTTGTAAACTAAAAACTTCATGTAAGCTTCAGGGAGTCAAAAAACTTGGATCCACCTCTCACAGGTCAAATGGACTCCAGATAAATACAGCCTACTTTCCCCACCTGTCTATTCTTGAGGGTGGAATCTCTCTTTTTCCTAGTCTTAGGATTCCTCCCATCCCCCAATTACTAGGACTATGGGCCTAAAATTTCCAAATGTAAGATCTTCCTTTAAGTTTCTAAACATTAACTTATGTCTCTAGTCTGTATCTGTCTCAGCAGATTTCCATACTTGCCAGACAGACACATCCAAGCATCAGCTGCTGACTACAACCTACTCCAAATGACTGCCAGCCCTGGACTTGCTGAAAGCTGATGTGAACCAGTCCAGCCGATGTGATCACTCCCTGTCTCTTCAGCTGGGTCAGCTAACCAGATGCTTCTGATGAATATCTCATTGTCTGAATCCTCTCCCAACTTTTGACTAGTATTCCAGCCTTCCTGGGCCCTGACAATGACACCCTAATTTCAGCAGGAGGTGGTTATAGAAGAGAGTACACCACCCCTTGTCCACCAATAGGCTAGAATGTTAGATCAAAAGGAAACTCCCTGGCATAGGGGACAAAATGGCTACTATAGTGCCTGTTGGCTACCAGGAAAGGTACTTGTTAAAAAACAAATAGACCTAGATCTAGCAACAGGTAGATTCATTAGCAGAAATAGTTCTATAATATGATAGTATACTTGACCTGCTCTATGAAAACAGAGAGGTTATTATATAGTTTTAAAAGAAAATTGATGTTTCTATACAAACCACTCAGGAATCATTAGAAATAATCTGGCTGTACTTAAAAAGAATTTCAAAAAAGGGGACCTGAGATGCAGTAAATGACTGGACCCCAGTCTCATTTCCAGGCTCCTCCTAGAGAGCAACTCTGATGTCAGCCATCGCAGGGCCTTTGACCCTTCTGTTTCTCCTAATTACTGTTTGCTCTTGCATCATCAATGACTTAACTAGATATTTCCTATCTAGTTACTATTAAACTGATGGCTGTTAGATCCCAATATAAACAAGTGCACATCACAGAGTCAAGGATTTGACTCAGGATACTACTGAGGGAGGGTAGATGTGACACCAAAATAGGAAGTATATCAGGATATATATTTTCCCCTCATTGGATGTAGGTGGACGGTTCGTAGGCAGGAAGTACGTCAGGATATATGATTGCCCCTGATTGGACCTGATTAGAAATACAATGTCCTTGGGGGTTTTCCTTTTTAAGCCTCTGCCAAATGTGACTCATGGCTATTCCCTGGAAATCCTGGGATGGTCCTGGCCAGAGCCCATCCTCTTGGCTGGGATTTAATTAAAGCTTGCTTTAAATTTGGCTCAAAATTGTGGTAGTGGTCTTATTCTCAACCAGTGAGATTAGCACCAAACCTCTAAAACTGTAAGCAAGCCCACAATTAAATGTTTTCTTTCATAAGAGTTGCCTTGGTCATGGTGTCTCTTTTCAGCAATAGAGAAATAACTAAGCTAAATCCTTTATTACCAAATGATTGTTTTTTCACAAAGTGAATTTACCAAAGTTTAAGGAAGAGACTCCTCCTGAGTTTTATCATAGAACTATGCTTCACACTAAAAACAAGGTCACTTTAGACATTTGGTCACAATTATCTTTTGATGTCAGTCCAATTAAAGTAAGGCCACAAATCTCTTTGACATTAACTCTTCTGATAGCTTACTGGTACATTTTGTTCATTTTCAACTAAAATATGAATAAATTTGTTGAAAGAATGATGGACTTAACCATATTACATTTTCATGATTTCTAGCTCTCACTCTAAACTGCAAAGAAAATTTTACTCTGGTTTGCTGAACCACTACATTCCCCATAGCAGGAGATAATGCATAAATCCAATCAAAAGTGGATGCATGAGCAACGGAACTGTAACGGCCAGAAAAGCATCATCAGACTCGGAGGCCATTGAGAATGGACGCCTTTTTCATAGGCAGCTTTGGACCTTACCTTCTATTTTCATAGTAACCTAGAAATTGGGGGGGGGGTGTCACAATTGCCCCCTTACGATTTAAGTTACTGTATGAAAATGTGGAAGTTTCAGGGCTTTCTGAGGCCCATTAAAGGAAAGCTACTTTCTCCTAGTCAAAAGAATGGGATCTCTGGATATACATGAAATTCTGATCCACTCCAAAGATGAGTACATTACATACTATTGTCACCTCCCTTTACAGTTAATCCAGCTGTGCCTGTCAATCATCTGGCCAGGAGACCACCCTCACAGGAAATCTGATTCCATTGAAGACATGCTAGGGGGAAGGGAGGTATAGTTATCCCCTTAAAGAGATAATGTAATTCTCCTTGACAGAAGCCTCTCCCTTGATGCAGCCTCTCCAGAACTTCTGCCATGCCACACTGCTAAGCCTGCGCACTTTTTTAACTCAAGAGAGACTGTAGCTCTTTCTCTTTCTCTTTTTCCTTTTTCTTTTGGATTCTGGCATGAAGTCTAACACTCTGGGCTTCTTTCTTGGAAGCCTTCTCCCTATTATAACAAGGAAAATGCAGGTCAGAGCAGAAGGCTAAACACAACAGGCTTATAGAGAAGGAAGCTGACACAAAGTTACCCTCTCAGCTTTATTAGGAGAGAGAGGCTTGTGACAAAGGGAAGGGCAGCATAGTTGGTCCTTTAAGTGGGAAAGCAATTAGGATGGCTATACAGAACTTTCCCTGAAGAGAGAAGCTTCATTAGGAGAGACAGAGTGAAATAGAAGAGAGACAGCTCCTATGTACAACATGATGGGGTCTTGAGGAAAAGCCCCTCCACCCACCCCTACTACCCCAACCCCTGCCACCAAGAGAAATAGCTGACTCTTATGGCTTTTATACAGGATGGAGGACCTTTCGTAGCACATGATTTATGTGCCAAGGAACCAGGTACTGTCTAGGACCATACATTTATCTTGCATCTATGAGAAAAAACAATTGGGCTCACATTTTCCCTCTGAAATCTGTGTGCTCTAACACACATCGGGAACCCATCAGCTACAGGAAGGGTGGCCTGATTTCTGGGAGAGGAGAGGCAAGAATTGGTGATCTAATGTCACCATCCAGCTGTTTGCCAACTTCATCATTAGGCATACCCGCTTTCTTCAAAAAGGTGTAGCTGTCTCTCTTCCTCTGCCCCATTCCCTCCTCCTGGAAGCTG
>LZPO01034864.1:18960-33702 GCA_001675575.1 Neotoma lepida
AGGAAGGAAGGAAGGAAGGAAGGAAGGAAGGAAGGAAGGAAGGAAGGAAGGAAGGAGAAAGAAAGAAAGAAAGAAAGAAAGAAAGAAAGAAAGAAAGAAAGAAAGAAAGAAAGAAAGAAAGAAGAAAGAAATTTGTTAGAAAGTCTCGAGGAAAGTCTTACAGAAAATAAATCACCATACCATTGACTAGGAATTCCAAGATCTTTAAAAATATTTTAGTTAACTTCACATGAATAACATGACTATGTGTTGTCTAAAAAAGAAATGTTATTTCACAGCCTAAAGTTTTGGACTTGGGGTATGTTCTTTAGTTATCTTTAACTGCCAAAGATAATTTAGCATATTATCACAACAAAGGATATTTCAGTTATTTTAAATTAAAACTTCAGATTTACTGGAATTTTCTCATGACTTCATTATAGCATGTGAGTCCTATTGAAAATATTTGTGCTTTTTTATTTCTGAAACTATTTTATCTATTTTATTTTATTTCTGAAAAGTTTTGATTGTTTGGTGAAAATCATCTGATCAATATATGCAAATGCTGAAAATCACAATAATGACTTCAGGACAGAAGGTAGAAACTGCTGGGGCAGCTAAGGCAGGGACCTACCCTCATGGCGCCCACCTCCCAAAAAAAGCCGCAGTTTCAGAAATGTCTTGCTGGAGGCAAGAATGCCAGAAGAGAGTTGTGGCTCTTGACTCCTTGTTATTCCTTGTCTGGAAAGAGTGTCTCTGATTGTCTGTGTGCTATTCAAACTCCTCTCCAGAACCTAATCCTTCCTGATGATCAGTTTTGGAAGTGGCCCTTGGGATTTTCAAGGTTCTCCCATTTCAGCCTGCCCCGGACAGCGGGGTCTTCAACGGAGACCCTAGAAGGGGGATCAGCGAATGAAAGGGACAAGAGACACGAAGAATGACAGCAAGACAGGATTCTGATCAAGCTGCAAAGTTTTTTTTTTTTCCCCAGTTGATTATATAGTAAAGTGAAGCAGAAACTTGTGCTTGAGGGTGTGGATCAGGGTGGTTAGGTTGCTAGGTAACCTGACTGCAAGATGTTTTCTCGGGAAGGTCAGGGTAGCGGACGACCTTAACTGACAAGGAGATAAGGAAATACCAAGCTATTTGTGGCGGCTGGGACTTGCCTAAGGCACGTAACAAAACTGAAAATGACCTGAGCTAAGATGGCTTGATTATAGCCAATACAGGTTTTGGCTNCCAGCATCAGCCCATCTCCTAGATGATTTTAGTGCCCTATTCTTGAGGGACTGATGTTACATGAGCCTGAATGGCCATCCCTGATGATGAACCCCACCCTCCCAGAATCTACCTCTGCTGCTGTGTGGAGACATGCTGATCCCATCTGCTCCAAAGATTCAAACATTGTGTACTGCTATTTCCTTCCTTAAGAGTTAACCAGCTAGGACTGTCAGTCACCTAGTATGAGAGCCAGTTATGTTTTCAATTTTAATTACTATGCCTAAGAGATCCATAAAACAAAAATGCCAGTACCTGTAAGCCCCTTGCCCAAGGACAGATACTTCCTGAAATACTGGAGGCTATTGTTTTTGTACAATAACAAGCCATGTGTTTTTGTTCCCCTAACCAAGTTTGTTTCACCCACCTGCACCAGGTGTTCTTGATAACAGGGAGGTGGGAAATACACAGGCAGGAAGTATGTCAGGGTATATGCCTGCCTCTTATTGGACCTGGTGGGAAATACATAGCCTTACAGGTGTGCCTTTTAAAGCATCTGCAAAATGTGACTTGTTGCCATTTTCTGGGAACCCCAGAATGGACCTGGCCAAAGTCCATCATCCTGGCCAGTATTTAATTAAAGCTTGCTTCAAATTTGACTCAAAATTGTGATCATGGTCTTGTTCTTGCCCACTGGGATTAACACTAGCTAAGAGACCACCCCTTAGGAAGACTGTCGTGATAGGATGTGGGAGGAATAATTACCTCCTGAGTGACATAATGTGCTTCCCTTCCCAGAAACCCCACTCTGTGCAGTCTCCTGCAGAGCTTCCATCGTGTAGCAGCACAGAGCCTGTCTGCTTTCCAATTCCTCCTTTTTATTCTTTCTGTCTCTTTCCTAAACATGCTTTTCCTAATACTTTGGACTTCCTTGCTCTTTCTCTGAAGCCCCACCCCCACCACTTTCCATCCCTTTTCATAACTGGCCTGCCCTGCTGTTTTTCTCTGGAATTTCCTTCTGAATCCCTTTTTAAGTCCCTTTATCAACAAGACTAAAAACCCAATGATTGGACACTGTCCTAGTTAGGGTGACAACAAAAATACCTTACAGGATTGTCTACAGCCCAATCTTACAGAGGCATGTTCTCAACTGAGGTTCCCTCCTTTCTGGTGACTCTAGCTTGTATCAAATTGACATAAAACTAGTCAGCATAGGCTCCAACTTCTCTAGCCCATGACGGGGCTCCCCAGAATTTCTGGTAACACTAATTTATAAAATAAAGAAGCAGAAGACACATAATCTAGTGCTGTTTTAATGTTCATTGGTTGAGTTGCAGGTGAATTTTCACAAGTATGTACTACATTGTTTACTTTAATGTAAGTTTCTTGAAACAAAAGGAATGCTTGTCAAATATCCAATAATCCAACATAAAAACCCATAAAGCTTGACTTATGTCTCCTCACTAGTATCCTACTACATATAAATAACCTCGATTTTCAAGCTACTAAGAAAAAGCTCATCATAATCAACTTACATAGATATGTGAATTTGCATTGACCTTGACATTTTTATAGTACAAATTAATAATAATGATTTTCACAAATTTTCTAACTTGAAGTGAAATACGGGTTTTAACAATAATGGAAATACTATGTAAATTGGTTGCAAGCCCTGCAGAAATTTTTATTAATGCTATAATTGATATTCATAAATATCAAGATGTTTTTCAGCCTTTGTGGTTTCCTTTGCAACTGCTTTTAAGAGTACCAAGCTGGCACAATTATTAAATGTATTTAATTTGGACAGATATGGTTTTGAAAATGGTGGCCTCTTTTTTTCAAAAATCAGACCAATTGTAATGCAGCTAAGTTCCTCTCGTCCGCATAGATGGCGTGCTCTTTTGAGCTATGTAAATGTACTAGGTTGAACAGCAAGAATGATCAGGCTGACTTGACTACACACATCATACACCTCAGTCTCTGATTATAGAAAAAACAGTTTTCATGTGTACTCTGTGCATTTAACAGAGCTTGTTATATATTGACTCTTAAAGCAGCTTAAATAATTTTTAAAGATGGAGATTTCCAAAGGTGCATTTTAAACTGAATGAGGTTATTTAAAGTGTATTCACAATAATGAGGGAAATTAGAAGCAATAGAAATGTTCAATGCCAATATAATACTCAAGCATACAAAAATGCATCAGCTGGTTGTGTCTTATGTAATCATTGTAATAGGAAGTATGAAAACCACAAATCTACATATGAGAAATAATATCACAGGAAAACATAGCACCTAAATAATTTATAAATCCACACATGTAAAACCAGTATTACTTGAAAGTGATAAATTAATATCTTTTTCCTTAGAACNAACTTTAGAGAGTATTTAAATTTTTTATTATATTTATTTATTCATGTTTGTGTATGTGTATGTGTGTGTGCATATGTGTACACAGAACACATGTAGAGATCAAGAAATAGTTTGTGGGAGTCAGTTCTCTCCTTCCACTGTATGTGTTCCAGGGATCAAGTTCAGGTCACCAGGCTTAGCAGAAAGCAGCTTTAGCAGCTTAACCGTCTTGCTGTCTTGCTTAGAGAGTATTTTAGATGCTATTTTCAGTAAACTTGTTAAAGATTGCCTTTATTGTGCTTCCTATTAACTTCAAAACATGGAGTTTTATTCCGATAATATTCCTGGAATAACAAAAAGTAGACAAGCCCTGCACTTTGATGAGTAGTGAAATATTGAACCTTCCGGGTGAATTTTTCAATTACAAATCCATTGCACTGATTTGTAATTCACAATGATCATTCAACATTTATACACATGCACAGATAAAAAACTTCCCACTACTTAAGTGCAATACTAGGACTTTTTGTAAAACATTCTTTAATCTGACTATTACAATTAATAAACATATAAACATATTTTCTTTACTTCCTTGGTAGTGGAAAGAAATTGTCTTTTTACCTGTTTCTTCTTCCTCTTTTTTTTAATAAAATAAAATAAAAACTAATTTCAGGGGGGTGGAAATGAGCTGCTCGGGTTATTTGGGTTCAATACAGGAATAAATAGGACAAGAAATAAGACATTATAGACACACTCGGTATCACATCCACACACTTGGCTCACACTCAGTGTCACAGTTCCACACTTGACTCACATTCAGTGTCACAGTTGCACCCTTGGCTCTTGTTTTGTAAAGAATGTGTGAACATTGTTCACCTATTGTCAGATTTAGAGATGCTCTCAACATCCCTAGTAGCCTCAACTTTTAATTGGATGCTAAAAAAAATCACTTGCAGTCACCAGAAAGTTCAATATTGTAAGTAAAACGATAATAAGTGAGGCGCCTTCAGAAAGCGATATTTACTTAAAGAGAGAAGACCAAATTGGCTTGCCAGGGAGAGGAAAGCGAATTACCTTCCTCAGAGCACTATGCTCCCAATAAATGTGTTTCAAGACAGAAATTGAAGGCGAAACCACAGAACACCTTTGTCTATCTGTCTGTCTGTCTGTCTATTTTTCTCTACAAAGTGGCACTGCTATCTATACCTTCAGGAAGAAAAAAAAAATTCCTCTATTTTGTCCATGAGTTTACTATTTGTATAAACGTCTGTCACGGCTTTACTTTTGTGACTGGTATTTTGTTGCCTTTTTAAGCTGTCTTGTCTTTCAGAAGTCAGCATGATAATCTGCAAAAACACAGCTTTCAAAGTCAAGCTTAACTGACCTTGTATTGACTAGTACATCCATAACACAACCTGTGAAGTCTATCTCAGCACAACACACCCTGTGAGGTCTAGTTCAGCATAACACAGTCTGTGAGGTCTAGCTTAGCATGTTCTTGCCCCAGTTCCTGGGGTGACTACCTGTGGAGTGAGAGTATATGTTATGAGTTCATGAGAATAGTTATGGTGCAGTAATGGCTGTCGTCTTCGTCTTGTTTTGACTCCTTTGCTTTCCACTCACAAAAGTGGGAGGCTTGACTGGAAGCCATGAGGAGAGCTGGCCTGCGCTGCCCTCCCTCCTGACAGTGTGTATGCCCACTCACTGTCCCTTGCTCTCAGGGTCCAGGGATTAGGTAGCAGAAAAAGCATCAGCTGGGGCCCTGTGAATTATCAGTCACCACAGGTAGACTTAGGGACCTGGAAATCATAGGCCAACGAGTCAGCAAAGCATAGTACACTACTATGCTTGTGAGCACATCATAGAACAAAGTAAATCAAGTGTCCCTGACATAAAAAGGGGTGGGGGTGGGTAGAGAAAATGACCATTGCATTGACTTAGAGTCAGGAAATGGTTAGTGGAAATGGGTGTTGCAGTAAAAATTGTAGAGAGGTCACACGAGTGCCACATGAGTGCTCTGCGTACACCCTCGACTTGTACTAGGCCAGTAACAATGTGGTGAACAATGACAGTACCACGTCAGGATCAGTGCTCCCTGCTAACTGGGCAATTCTGAGTCTTCTCTTTGCTAGAATCATGCACTTAGTCACCCTAATAACTCTGTGCTAATAACTCTAAGACTTCTATACACATTTTTTCTCAGTGTTTCACACAGAGTACAGAAGACAGGACAGGCTTTTACAAAGTTTTACTCCATTCTTTTTAAATTTCTTTTTAATTTTTGATTATGTGTAAATTGAGGGGTTACACATGTGTGTACATTCCTGAAGAAGCCAGAAGAGGCCATCTGGTCCCCTGGAGCTGTAGTTACAGAAGGTTGTGAACCATCAACATGGGTCAGTTGGATCCAAACTTAGGTGCTCTGCAGAAAAGCAACACAAAAATCTTAACTGCTGAGCCATCTCCAGCTTCTCAAGCCATTCTTTAGGACCTCAAATCAACTAAGATTTGAACAAATCCTGTATTAGTTTGCTGTATTAGTTTGCTTTATGTTTTTGTGGGGTTTTTTTTTTGTTTTTTTTGTTGCTGTTGTTTGTTTGTTTGTTTGTTTGTTTGTTTGTTTTTGTGATGAAACGCTAACCAAAACCAATATGGGGAAGAAAGGGTTTATTTCAGCATACACTTTATAGTGCATCATCAAGGGAAATCAGGGACGGAACTCAAGCAGGAATCTGGAGGCATAAACTGAAGCAGAGTCCATGGAGGAATGCCATGGAATATTAACTTTAACTAGGCAAAAATGTGTTACATTTGTCTAAGTTGCATTTGTTTAATGATGTAAAGATGTGTTGCTGTTTCACCTTGCCTGCCTAAGGCACCTGATTGGTCTAATAAAAAGGTGAACAGCCAATAGCTTGGCGGTAGTGAGATAGGCAGGGCTGGTGGGCAGAGAGAATAAGTAGAAGGAAAAGACAGAGAATGAGAGGAGGGAGAAAAAGAAGGAGATGCCGGGAGCCAGCCAGGCAGCTGCCAGCCAGCCACACACAGAGTAGGACATACAGAATGAAAGAGAGGTAAAAAGCCCAGAGGCAAAACATAGATGAAGAGAAACAAATTAAATAAGTTGTAAGAGTTGGTGGGACAAGCATAAGGTAAGGGTGAGCAATCATAACTAATATTGTCTCCATGTCTTGATTTGGGAGCTGGTAGTGGCCCAAAAGAAAATATCCTACAGAGGAACACTGCATACTGGTGTGCTCCCTCTGGCTTGCCCAGCTACCTTTCTTACACATCGTAGATCCACCTTCCTAGAGATGGCACCATCACAGTAAGCTGGGCCCTCCTAAATCAATTGAAAAGGAAAAATACCACACAGGCAATCTGATCCCTAATCAATTCCTCAGTTGATGTTCCCTCTTCCCAAGTGACTCTTGGTTTGTCTAGTTGACAGCTAAAGCTAACTAACTATGACACTATTGTGTAACACTATACCTTGGGAGACATGAACATCTACTAACCTAAGATAGAGAATCAAGAAGAGACTGAAATACAGATACCACCAAAGTCCAACTTGGTGAACCAGTGAGTTTTACTGGGGGTTGCTTATAAGAGCAGAAATGACTTAAAGACAGCTGCATCACCAAAGCTTATCCCACCATTGATAATAGCTCATGAAAGCTAAAAACCTGAAACACACTGCTCAACCTGCAGGCAGCTCAGTAGGTTGAAGCATGTGCTCTGCAGGTAGTTCAGCTGATCTGAGGCTCCTTCAGGAAGTTTGGCTTACCTCTTTCTTCTAAGAGTGCCTCTCAGCCATGTTTACTGGAGGGAGGGGCCTAGTGAATCTGGTCAGGGACTTCCTGAAGCTATTTTGAATTGTTTATTTCCTGAGCTTAAAAAGCTTTCCTATAGATGTTCAAAGCTCTCTATCAAGCAGGCAGTTATCAAGCTTAACTTGTGATCTATTAGATGTTAGACACATGGCTTTTATATACTTCTGACTCCCTACCTATAAACTAGAAACAAAAGTTCACATATGATTATCACATAAGGCATTTGTGAAGATGAAGTGAAATAATACTAATAAAGTCATTTTCAAAGTTGAAAAAGATTATACAATAACGTCTTGATTACACTGTGGGTGATTCGGGGTATCTATAATCAATACCTCCTAGATGCTGGAATAACTGGTGCCTTGTGAGTTGACTAACTGTTCGTTGCTAATTGTCATTTCATAGGTCACAATGTCATGCTTTTGTGAGTTCTTATCATTTTAGAACCTAGGAAGTAGTTATTTTAAAAGGAAAGCATAGTTGATGTCAGGGATGGGTGTTAAATATACAGGACTAAAATGGACATGTATTAACATGTATGCAAATCCACACATATGTACAGCCTTTATGGTTATTGGCCAATGTTTAGAAATTCAGCCATTCTCCCTTTTTCAATTTCGTTATTTAGTCTTAGAAAATTCCATTCGTGTATATAATGTATCTTAATCATATCTACTCCCCCACTTACGTCTCTTCCTACTCCCCCAAGACTTAACCATCACATGTTCCTCTCAATTTCATGCCCCCTTAGAATTTTTTATGTATTCATTTGCTTTTAACCTACTGAGTATTTCTCTGTTTTTAAAATTATTTTTTAGATTTTTAAAATTTATTTCATATGTATGAGTGTTTTGCCAGCATGTGTGCATGTGTACCACATGTGCATGAGGCCCACAGAGGTCAAAAGAAAGCATTGGATGCTCTAGAAGAACTGAAGTTACAGTTGGTTGCTAGCCACCGTGTAGGTCCTGAAACCAAACCTGGGTCCTCTGCAATAGCGACAAATGCTCCTAGCTGCTGAGCCATCCCTGGAGCCCCTATCCTCTCCCCTCTTAAAGAATCAGTACATGATTCTTAATATTGTCATAAATCTTAAGTAGCCTCTTTTGCATCCTCTTGTCAAGGAAAATGCTCTAACTTGATGATGTCTCTTCTCCCCTTGTCACCTAAATTCAGTCCTATCACATGTACCATTTCTCTGACACAAAAACAAGATACAGGACTCAGTTCTGAGAAGAGGAGCTATGAGAAAAACGAGGCAGCTCCTGTCCTTGGAGCAGTTTTATTTACAAGTTCTGACTCATTTTGATTCAGGTAAGTCAGGGTTTAAATTAGACAGTCTCTGCTGGGCAAGTTATACTGATCCAAAAATGGAACAGGGCAAAAGGAGGTGTGACAGGCATGCACAGTGATTCATCTTTGGCCACAATTAGACTTTTCTCCATCACCTGCCAAGTGTCAACAGTCCTGGGTGTGGATCTGCGCAGCCTCTCTTACAGACTTTGCTGACTTCTGGTAATCGTCCTCAGTTACTGAACATTATTGATCCTATTTCCACACATCTCAATGTAATCGGCTTCTCTTCAAGCGTCCCCATGGACACCAGAGACCAACTTGACCTTTTAAATAAGCAGAGTTGATTCTTGTTAATATTTTCTCTCTGATAAGTTGAAGAGTTAGACACCACCAACTGAGACAACTTATAATTTGTTCTTAAAATAGGACAACTGAAGCTAGATGACCTACCCCTATGGGTCCATTCCATTGACAGTCAATCAACAATATAATTGGTATCAAAAGGGATTGTGGGATATAGAAAGATTTACACACAAGAGAAAAACTAGGCCAAAGGGCTCTGGAGTTATTGTATTTAAATCCTTCAACTATCCCTTGTTAGGTATTTACAATTGCCAACAAAAACAGAAATACAAAGCACATTCGGCCCTCTGTATATTCCCAATATAAATGCATAAACAAATCTATCATTGTGGGACATTAGTGATCCTGCTTGTAGTATATACATAATCTTCATTTTAAAATAAATTTTAAAATTCAAAATGCCTACAGGAAAATAACACAATGAAATAAATCAGTCTATATGTTCTCACTTCCTAATATGTTATGAAAGTTAACTTCTACATCAATGGAAGGTAAATTTCAACATTCTCCATCATACAGCCTTTGTCTGTTGGGGTGCCATCGTTTTCATATTAAATACTTTCCACTGTTTTCTGAGTCTGCTCTAAGGGCACAGGCTATACCTAGAGTTCAGCAAGTAGTAGGAACCCAAGGAATACCCATTGGTGAGAAAGGACTCCAGAGCCTGCTGTGCTAGGTGCCTTTAATATTTCTCATGACAACAATATAAAATCTCATCCCCCTTTTTTTCAAGGTGTCACGAGTTAGATATTTTCCCTCTATGGTAATGTAACACGGTTCCTGTTTAAACTCCACACACATCTATGTTTTAAGAACAAGACAGCACCTTCGGACTTCATTGTTACAAAGAGAAGCACAATCGGCACCATGTCTCCATCTACAGAAAGCTTCAAAAGACATCAGTAAAAGAAATGGGATGGGAGAGACACACTTGAGGTTATGCTTCACCCTGCCAGCATGGTGACAAAGGACTTGTATCATCAATCTACAAACACATCCCCCCTTGACAAGACTACTCCATTCCCCACATTCAGATCCCAAAGCTGCTGATCCAAAACACACATCTCACCTGAAAGGGAGTAAAAGACAGTTTATTGTAACCCAAAAATGAGTGACCATGAGCCAGGAACACAGCTTCAGGTTGGCCCAAATGAAAGATCCCCACAATTCACGAATTTTTAAATCTCTGTTCTAATCCTTTCACTCTTGATGTTATACTACCCTTGCTAACATGTCATAGTAAATCCTTTGTATGTCCCCTTTTATGTCCTGATCCCTCTTGCTTTAAAAACCAAAAGCTCCATTAGATCCAATTCATCACATTCACCTTCAATCTCTTTAAATAAATATGTGCCACAAAATCAAGATGCCCCTGTAGGTCACCCAGTAGACACAAGGTATTGCAGTCTCCAAAATAGCACTCTAAATTTTATCTGGTAGAACTAACCTGTAATCTTGGCTACTTAAAAGACTGAAACAAGCTGGGTGGTGGTGGCACACCTTTGATCCCAGCACTTGGGAAGCAAAGGCAAAAGGATCTCTGAGTTCAAGGCCAGCCTGATCTACAGATCGAGTTCCAAGATAGCCAGGGCTACACAGAGAAACTCTGTCTCGAAAATCAAACAAAGACTGAAGCAAGAAGATCACAAGGTCAAGGACAGCCTAGGCAACCTAGTGAGAGGGAGGCTGTCTCAAAATAAAAAGATAGCTGGGATAGCTCAGTGGTAGAGCACTTGCTTGAGATACATGAGTCCCTAAGTTTGAATTCCAGTAACCAACACTCCCCTTCCCCCGAAAAGAATAAAAGACAGCTCTTAACCTTAGTTATCTTCTCTGATTCCATGTTTCTTCCCCCATCCTGTCTTAATCAATGAGTTTTTATTCTTTTTTTTTTAGAACAACAGAAGCTACCAGTAGCAAACTTTCAAAGACTGCCCATCATCACTGCTCACCCACCACCACCAGCGACTCTGGCTTTCTACCTATTTCCATACCTGATCAAGTCTGAAGTCACCTGTCTACTGTTAGTGTTAGCTCACAGCTTGGAGCAGCTAAATGTCCGTGGTTCTTACTCGTCTTTCCCAATTGCAAGGAGCTTGAAGAACTTGAAAAGAACACTTGATAACCGTGTGGTAATACCAAAGATTTTACTCTTAGTCATTAGAGACAACAAATCAAAAAGGAAGGAAAGATCTGTAAAACATTTACAACTGATCATGGGCCATAACTTGAATCAGTTATATGACCAACTGACTTAATGATTTCACACAAGTTACGAAACAGCCAAACATTGCCTCCTGTAAGTGATACCACTGATTATGTGTTGTACTGAAGCCTGGATGTCCAGAATCATATAAAATGTATCTGGCATGTATTCTCTTTGTGTTTGTTTTTCCCTTACTGATTTGTTCATTTTATATGGGTCAAAGAAAAAAAACAGGGCCAGCAAGATGACTTAATGGGTAAAGGCGCTTGCTGCCAATCTTGACTGACTCTCAGAGTTCCTTTCCCTAAGCCCACATAGTTGAGGGAGAAAAAAAAAAGACTCCAACAAATTGTCCTCTGACCCCCACATGTGCTTCATGGCACATACGTGACCCTTGAGACATATGCACATATGCACAAACTAAGTAAATAAATGTAAAAAAATAAAAAGGAAATAAATTATAATATCAATTCTACTCTGTAAGAGACAGAGAAATATCAGCCTCCAGCTCCCTCCCACAATATGTCCATGTCTTATTCCCAGAAACTGTGAATAAGTTTCTTTCCTGGAAGAGGAGACTGTCTTACCAGGTGCAATTAAAGATTCTGATAGGGAGCAATTGTTCTGCATGTTCTAGGTTGGCCTTGTGTAATCACAAGAATCCTTAAAGGAAAAAGAGGAGGCAGAAACATGAGACAGTGGAAGTTTTATCTACAGAAGTCATTGTGATTAAGTGGAGAGCAGATGCAACCCATGTTTGGGCTTGAAGATGATGGACCAGTGACAATGACCTTGGGTAGACTCTATAAGACAGAAAAAGGAAGAAAATGAGTTCCCCAACAGCCTCTTAACAAGCACTCAGATCTGCTAACCCCTTGATCCATCCAGTGAGACCCAGGCAGAACCTCTAGGTTTTTAAAATAATAAATTTGTTGTGTTCTAACCTATTTAATTTATGACAATATAACTCTCATAGAGGAACTAAGAGGCTCACATGCCTCCTACCCACTGCCCCATGCCTTGCCTGCCACTGTCCTAACCAGACAGCTGCTTTCTATTTTAAACATCCCATAGATTTATGTTTAAATAAATGCATGTGTATTTGTTTCTCCTTTTTTCTTTTCTCCTCCTTTACTCTTGCCTATCCTTAGAAGTCTTCTTAAATTTTGAATTAATTTTTAATATTATATTTTTATTAATCCTTTGACAATACAATACCCATCAAAATTCAATTGTAATTCTTCACAGGAATTGAAAAAAATCTAAATTTCATATGGAAAAAAAATGACCCAGGATGGTCAAACCAATCCTGAACACTTAAACAAAACAAAACAAACAAAAAACCTCCTGGAAGTATCAACATCTCCAGATTTCAAGTTATACTACAGAGCTATAGTAATAAAAACAGTATGGTAATGGCATAAAAATAAATTCATTAATCAATGGCATAGAATTGATTAGCTAAATATAAGCCCACACTCCTATAGCCACCTGATATTTTTTGACAAAGAGACCAATAATACAGTATTGGAAAACAGACATTTTCAACAAATAGTGATGGTCAAATTGGATAGCTACACATAGAAGAATGAAATGCAATCCTTAGTTCTCACCTTGCACGAAACTCAACTCCAAATGACCAGGGACTTCAACATAAAACTGGATACCCTGAATCTGATAGAGGAGAAGGTAGGGAATATGCTTGAACTCATTGACACAGACAAAGGCATCAAAACAACAGTCAATAAATGGGACATCATGAAACCAAAAAAATCCTGTTCAGCAAAGAACACCATCAAGTGAGTGAAGAGTTAGGCTACAGAATGAGCAAACATCTTTACAAAACATCAAGAAGGTTTGGGGGAAGTGGAGCATAGTAGGGAGGGGAGGGGACAGGAGGGCTGAGCTATGCATCATCAGAGCGGTGGAATCCACTTATGTCATGGGAGGCTCTGTAGCCATGTGGTCCTTCAGAAATGACTGAGCAAGCCTTTTATTTTCCTTTTCAGTCTGTCATTTCCTGCCAGGTGATCAGCTGCTTGTGGAAAGAGGAAGATTCCTTGGGCCCCTGGAGGACAAAGCAAAGGGATGAGCCATCAACCTTAGCCGCTGCCTTCACTCCCTGTACCTGGGAGAACGTGCTCCTTGGTCCTTGCTCAAGGACAGGCTCTGCAATGTCACTGTGTTCCCAGCTACCATGCAGTGTGGTGCTGCAGTTTGTCTGTCTGTATCTACTATATCAGTCTCTCTGATGGGCTTTGAAACAGCAACTAGTTGGAACAAAAATCTACCACATTATTGACATTTTTAAAAACATGAATAAAATAATCTAAAGTGACGTTGACATAAAAACATTCTTTCAGGACCTGCCAGGTATCTCATCAGTAAGGGGTTTTGTTGCTAAGATTGAGAACTTGATTTACATCTCAGGGATCCACAATGGAGGAAGGAGAGAACTGGACCCCTAAAGTTCTCTTCCAACACACACACACACACACACACACACACACACACACACAAACACACAGAGTAAATGTGATTTTTAAGCTTCCTACTACTGCCCTAAAGACTCCCCTGACTCCAAGATCTCTGTACCCTCAAACTCTGATCCAAAGCAAACTCTTCCTTCCTTAAGTTGCTCTTGTCAGGTACGTGGTCACAGCAGTGAAGAAAAATAAATAAATAACACACTAAAGAGTGGAATTTACCTCCACAGTTTGCGCGGTTCCATGATGGATTCCTAGCATATGCTAGGAAGGATCCAGGCTGCTCTTGTTTGCCTTCTTAAGACAGATCTTGTGCCTGGGACCACCATCCTCTTTAACACCCTGTGACCAGGCCAGAACACCAGAAAACTATTTAGAGACCACACCCCACCTTTGGTTAGCGCTTGCTCTTGAGCCTAATAAAATTCCTTACACAGAAATCATCAATTTCCTTTCTCTAGTCCTCTACCAGAACTGGGAAAATGGATACAATACATCTCATGTACATGACCTAGGGTTCACTCCCCAGCAATGAAAATGGGGAGAGAGAGAGAGAGGAGAGAGTGCCCCCACCCCCACCCCAACAACCATCTCACTTGTTATGCAAAGCCAAGAGGCCTAAAAGAAAAGCCATGTCCTCTACCCTCCTCTGCACTCAAACAAGGATGGGTAGAGATAACCCTGCTGAAACTTCTAGCACCCGTCATACACAGGAGCAGACATTTTCATAGCCATCACCTTCTTCACTTTCCACACTACTCATTATATAGAAGAATAAAATACTGAGAGCTACAATTAATAAATGGGACCTCTTGAAACTGGGAAGCTTTTGTAAAGCAAAGGACACGGTCAGTAAGACAAAGCGACAGCCTACAGAATGGGAAAAGATCTTTACCAACCCCACATCTGACAGAGGGTTGATTTCCAAAATATATAAAGAACTCAAGAAACTAGACATCAAAATAACTAACAATCCAATTAGAAAATGGGCTACAGATCTAAACAGAGA
>LZPO01034864.1:49422-79608 GCA_001675575.1 Neotoma lepida
AGAGGAGAGGAGAGGAGAGGAGAGGGAGAGGAGAAGGAAGTCATTTGTCACTAGAGTAACTTTCAGAGTGGGAAAATTAGCCAAATATAGCAGCTCACACCTGAATCCCATCACTCTGGAGGCTCGGGCAAGAAAATCACAATGAGTTTGGGGCCAGCCTAGGCTAAAGATTAAGATCTTTTCTCAAAAGCTGAAATCATAACAGGGGTCCAGAGAGATGGCTCAGCAGATAAGAGCCCTTGTTGCTCAGTTCAACATGGTACACAGTACATGATAGCTCACAACCATTTGTAACTCCAATCAAGGGGATCTGATGCCCTCTTCTGGCTTCCTTGGGCATTGTATGAACATAACATAAAGACATACATGCAGGCAAAATACCCATATACATAAAATAAAAAAGAAAAGAAAAAACTTTTTCACTTAAGGCAAAAAGAATAGAGAAATTTATGTCAATCAAGAGATTTTGAGTTCAAGAAAACAAAGGCTAAAAGTGTTTTCTCTTTAAAGCCATGTAACAGGAAGGGTGAAACTGATGTACTTTATGATTATTAAAAGCATGAGTAAGATATACAAGTGACCAAAGCTGGCCTTTCTCTAAAAAGTCTGTGTTAAGTTTACACTTTGTGCAGTGCCTTAATTCCTAGAGACAGGTCAACAGAAATGCTTTACTATTTTGTTGAATAGGTACAATATTTAAAGCAAAAGTGGGAAAACTTTCTCCCAGATAGTAAATATTTACACTTTGCCAGCTGTAGCCCTCTGCTGCAACTACTCAAATGTGTCATTACAGCTCAAAGTCAGCTACAAAGAAAACATAAACAAACAGGCATGGCTGTGTGCCAGTAAAACCCTATTTACGAAAACAGGCAGAAGGCTGAGTTTTCCAAGCCCAGATTAAAAGTATAATTAAGACTATCAACTTGCCAAGTTTTCTATTACTCATAGGTAGAGAACACAATCTAATTAAATGATAGTATCCCCAAAATGAAAGCTTAGAAGCAAAGGGGACATTCAGAGGGACCATCTTGTCAGANCACGCATGCTAGAATGGGAAAATACAGTGGAAATCATTCCACATCCAAATCCTTCTTTTGCAAGAGGAGAAAGTTGAGACCTGGAGGAAAATGGCCTTCCCAAGACCAAACAACATAGGACAAGATCTATATATATAAAAAGTAATTAACATTTACTTCATAGGAAATGGCAAGAAAGAATTATAAGAATTCCTGGCTGCTCAACTTCCAAAGTGAAGGTCCTCTCTCTACACTACAGAAAATGTCTATTTTTGCTGAGTTCCTTTGGAGAAGGACAGTATTACGCTTATTTTGACCAGGGACCAACTTTTGACATCCATGACCAAAGGACAGTCATCAATGTAAGAAGATTAACTTCTGACATGATAGGGGGGACCCAGGGTCAGTGATAAAAAAAGGACAGTCAACTGACTCCAACCTTAGCGGTGGTCAAGCATAGCCACTCACATCTATATTCTCAGCGCACGGGAGGCTGAGACAGGCAGACAGCTACAAGTTTGAGGCTACTCTGGCTACGAAGTGAGATCCTGTCTCAAAAAGATCTTATTTTAAAAACAAGGGGAGGGGACCAGGTGAGATGGCTCGATAGGTGAAGCCCCTTGCCACCAAGCCTGATGACTTGAGTTCTCCAGGATCTGTATGGTAGAGAAAAAGAGCTGACTCCTGTGACTTGTCCTCTGACCTCCACACATGTTCAGTGGCGTGCATACATGCCCACACATACATGGACACAGAGTGTGCATACAATAAATAAATAGTTATTTTTACATGGGGAGACATGTCAGTCTAAGTGGGAGATGCTACATTTAGAGATCCCTGAAATATGGACAGAACACTTGGTACCTTTAACGGTAAATAAACCCACAGCCATCCTTTGATATCTAGCCAGAAGCACAAAGCAAATCCCCCTTATTGAACTTACCTGGAAAGCATTGAGCAAGGCAAAGATTACATGGAAGACCAGGTGTGTGCCTTCTAGCAAGGTTGCTAGACCAAAACCCCAGGTCAGTCCTAGCAGCGGGGTGAGGATGGCAACATTTTTGCTGATCCTGATAACTATGGCCATATCCTGAGATTTCGAACTGCCAATCAAAGGCCTCTGTGTGTTGACAGCAACTGCCAGAACCACGAGGAAATTCACAGCCACAATGGCCAAGGCTGGGATGGCAAATGCAAAAAGGGCTTTGGTTTGGTTCCAATTAAGCCAGCAGGCATCTTTTCTGGTGTAGCCTTCCCCAGGCTCTGTGACAGTAACTGTAATGACAGCAATCACCAGGGGACACCCATAGCCAACAATAAAGCCAATGGCCATCATACGAGACTTCATCATCCTTTGGAAAACAACCAGTATTCCATAAACTATGAGCAGTGCTTTGAAGAGCATCCAGAAGAACAGAGAGAGGAAAAAAAAGTGGCTGAAAAATGTCACAGCCACACACCACTTGTGGTCCTCCTGGACATTTGCATTGGAGCCAATGATGAACCAGACATTCGCAGTCAGGAGGGACACTGCAATGTTCACGATGCACACGTGACGCATGTATGATATCTCTGTTATAACCACCCGGGACCAAACCACAGCTTCAATGACCAGGCAGAGCACCAAGCTAAAGATGGAGACACTGAGCCCAATGAAAGTGATATAGTTCAGAACCTTGTCCCTTACAGGTTTGGATGACATGAGAATGGAGAAGGACATCGCAGCTCTGCTGTAGTTACAGAGGCAATTCACTCTGCCGGTGCTATCCCACACCGTTTTACACGGGCTCTCATCCCACTGCCTTTTCTCAGAATGCCAGCGGACACACTGGCTGCTGGTGCTCTGGGATTTATTGATTTTTTCAAAGGTGAGTATGATTTCTTTCAGACCTTCTGGCAAAACCAGTGACAGGATCAAACCATTTATGGGCTTTGAAAGATTCGTATTTGGCCCATGGACTTCTTTCAGAATGGCCCCCAAGGTGGGAAAAGCTATGCCAATGGCTTGGGAGGCATTGGATGGCAGCTCACGTAGTGCTTGTCTGGGAATTTCTATCATTACTAAGACATCTTCTTTGTCATTGTGCACAGGCATGGAGAGGTTGAAACTGTTCTCTGAGGTACTGTGAGAGATGCGAGCACCTTTCGTCTGAATGAAGAGTTCATCTACAATGTTCTCAGATTCACCGTGGATTTGGAGTCTCTTGGCAAAGGAGTTCACTGACTCCAACAAATCTGAACTGGCATTTTTATTAGGGATGAAAGTCCAATTTGAAATGGCAGTCTTGCTAAGGATGTGGTTGGCCATTTTTCCATAGTTCTGCAATGGAAACAAGCCTGTTAGTGTAAAAAAGTGAATTTCTAAAATCTGAAACTTTGGCAGATCTAATTATTTCATCTCATTTGATACTTGCCTCTTCAAAATCTCTACTTATTGCAATTGTGCATTAGTAAGGCTAATGGAAGAAAATTAAAAGGATATAAAGAATATTATTTTAGTATTAAAAAATAGAGAGAAGCCGGGCGATGGTGGCGCACGCCTTTAATCCCAGCACTCGGGAGGCAGAGGCAGGCGGATCTCCGTGAGTTTGAGGCCAGCCTGGGCTACCGAGTGAGTTCCAGGAAAGGCGCAAAGCTACACAGAGAAACCCTGTCTCGAAAAACCAAAAATAAAAAAAAATAAATAAATAAAATAAAAAAATAAAAAATAAAAAATAGAGAGAATCTCAGCAGTTGTCCTGGCTAGTTTTATGTCAACTTGACACAAGCTAGAATCGTTAGAAAGGAGGGAACCTCAATTGAAAAATATGCTTCAATAGATCCAGCTGTAAGGCATTTTCTTAGTTAGTGATTGATGGGGAGAGTCAAACCCATTGTGGATGGTGCCATCCCTGGGCTGGTGGTCCTGGGTTCTATAAGAAAGCAGGCTGAGGAAGCCAGCCAGTAAACAGCACCCCTCCATGGTCTCTATATCAGCTCCTGCCTCCAGGTACCTGTCCTGTTTGAGTTGCTGCCTTGGCTTTCTTCAAATGATGGACTATGTATGATATGAAAGTAGTATAAGCCAAATAAACTCTTTTCTCCCCAACTTGCTGTTTGGTCATGGTGTTTCAGCACAGGAATAGAAACCCTAAGTTAGACAGCGGCTAAGAGCACTGGCTGCTCTTTCAGAGGACCCAGGATCAGTTCCCAGCATCCACATAGCAGCTCACAACCATCTGTGACTCCAGTTCCAGTTCTGCCTCTGAAGGCACTAAACACACATAGTATACATACATACATGCAGGCAAAACACTCATGCACATAAAAAATCTTTTCAAAAAATATATATTATATATACATTTATATATTATATTAGTATATATACATATATATGTTTATCTAATATTATTGCATCCAAGGAAGATCCTCACAGTACAGAATATAGAACTCAAGTTCCGTGAACTGTGAATGATTGTTTTATGGAAGGAAGTATCTGTGTATTCCATTTTAAGTTTGAGAAATATTACATACATACCATAACCCTATATCCCTTCCTTTAATAATAAATGCCAGTGTTCATAAGCACACGTGAGTCCCTGAGAAGACGACCTGGGGCTTGCTGGAATCTCAGTTAGGAGAATGTTTTCCCAACATACATGAAGCCCTGGGTTCCCTTCCCAACACAGCAAAGACTGGATGGAGTGGTGCACATCTGAAATCCCAGGACTAGGGATGTGGAGGCAGGAGGATTAGAAGTGCAAGGTCGGGCTCAGCTATATAGGAAGTTTGAAGCTAGCCTGGGCTACATGAGACCCTGTCTCAAAAGCAGAAACCAAAAGACCCATCCTAAGGGAGCACATTTAACTTTTGTTTGACACACAGATACTAACTACTGTTGTGATGCACAGCTCCCTTCCAAAAGCGTAGTCAGTGTGATCTACTAGGGTAGCCTTGGTGTGTGGCCATCACCATGGTTTCAAAATCTAACTTCCATCAAGAAGAATGTGTCAAAACAGAAAGCCAAACAGAAATGTCTGCTGCTAATGTGATAGTTGTTGTACATTTTACCCTGGAAAGAACATTTGAAACTGTGAAAAAATGCAAGATTTAAGAAAACTCATGTCCATGTTTAATGAAACTAATTTTTTTAAAGTACCTTCATTTTCTCGTGAGTCACATCACCATGTATTCCTTTATAAGTTTGCAAGCCTGCAGAGATGTTTTTTAATAGCTCTACTATGAATGCAATATTTCCAGATGTAACTTCAGAGGATTTCACAGCATCAACTATGCAGACATAGTCCTTGGGGCAGGACCTGTGGATTCTCTGAAATATGTTCCCAGTACGGACTGGTACCACCGTGCCACTTACTATGTTCATGGGAAAAACAGAAGACGATGCCACAGAAAGGCTAGTTGCAGGATTCATGTCCTGTGGAAAAAAATAATGAACCAACATGCATTAGACGAAAGGAACTAAACCACAAACAACCCCCATGGAAAAACAGATCGACAAGGTGGTCCTAGAAGAAGCTCACTTGCTGAGTAATTTAAGGCAGTCACAGGAGGCCTGGCTGCCACCAAAATTCCCAGAGATCACACTAGTGACCCTTTCTAGAATTTGTTTTCAAAATAATGGTTTGAATTGAAGTGGGGGGGTGGATCTGTGTGTGTGTGTGTGTGTGTGTGTGTGTGTGTAAGTATGTATGTGTGTGCATGTGTACACATGTCATGGGGTAGAGGGTACCCTCCCCTATGTATGCACATATGGACATCAAGAGTCAATGTTGAGTGTCCTCCTCAATCAGCCTCTCCACTTTATTAACTTTTAGGATTCATTTTATTTTTAATTATATATACCTATATGTGTCTGTGTGCAGGTATATGCACATAAGTGCAGGTTCCTGTAGAGGCCGAAAGAGGACATTGGATTTCTTTGGAGCTAGAGTTACAGACAGTTGTGGGCCGTCCAACCTGGATCGTCGGAACCAAAACCTGGGCCTGTGAATTGGCAATAAGATTTCTTAACCTCTGAGCCGTCTCTCCAGATCTCTATTTCATTTGTTTAAAAAAAAAAAAATGAGGTCTCTTGCTGAACCCGGAGCTCACCGTTTTGACAAGCACCAGGAATCTGCCCAGCACTGGGGTTACAGGCACACATGGCTGTCACAGAGGTGCTGGGTTCTGAGCTCGTGTCCTCATGCTTACTGGCACGGCAAGCACTTTACCCACTGAACCATCCTCCCCAGCCCTTCAAGATTTATAACAAGACAAATTCTACAGAAATGGGGAGAAAGAAGATCCAGGTGGAATTTCAAAGGAGAACTGTTTGGGAAGGTTAGCTATTCAATACTAAAGAATTGCAATTTCAAAAAAAAAATGTACATTTTTCCAATTGTGAGTTAGTTGACCATTTCCTGTTATTTTTTAACCTTTACCCCCTCAGAAAGTGACTTTGAATAAGCAAGCATGTCTGTTCTCTTGTGCCTGTCACTGTAGTTACAGGGACTTCACCATGATTCCCTGGGCTGTAAGAGCAACAGCATTTTAATCCCTTTATAAAGCCCCCATTAAATACAAAAATGTGGAGATCTGTGTCCTTCAGGGGGCTTGGAGGGAAGTACAAGGAAGTGGGTGATGAGGAGCCGTATACGAGATATTGTGATTGAGACATGTAGGGGGCCACTGAATTCTTATTCCTTCTAGATTCTCTCTGTTTTAGTTCAAGGATTGAAAGCATAGAAAAGAAGTTATATTTAATTTAATTCAAGACATATTTAGTTGATTAATTAACACAAGGGGCATACAAATCCACCCATAAAGCAAAGCTGAAAATCCTAAGCCATCATTTGCATGCAGTTTAAGTAACTTTTACTTGATTTATTTAATGTTTTGTTTCCAAGATTAGAGTTGGCACCATCTCTATTTCTCAGCTGGACTCCTCACCCAACCCTGGAATTGACCTTTACCAGGAGGAAGAGGCAGAGTGGGGAGAGAGGTAAGTACATCAGTGCGTGGGTAAGGAAAGACAGCCATGATACAAGCCACTGGGTAGCTTTCCCCAAGTCCAAGTCTGAGACTTCCTGTCATTTAGAACAGATAAGAATGGAAGTGCCTGCCACTCCTTCCCCAATCAGGGAGAGTTAGCTCCTGTCACCAGGAGTGTACCAGAGCATCACCTGAAACAGGATGTCCACAGAGAGGCTTGTACATGTTTCAATTGTTTTTTGCCATTTGTTTTGATTACATGTGAATACTATTTCTCCATGGAAATTCGAATCACAGCTCTGGTTACAGTTGGAAGGCGAGATGCAAGATCCGTTGCATTTATCTGAAAAGAGGAAGACAAGAAAGAAAAGAAAAACAAAAACCAGCAAGTTAGAGGCCAAATTACCATTTGCATGTTGATAAATGCATCTAGTTCATTCTGGGACTTTATGAATAGCTGGCCAAGGAGATGACATTGAACTTCATTCTCAACAACAAGAAAGAGCTGCGTAATTGATGGTAAAGCTAGTATCCAGAAGGAGTGAGCCAGGGGCAGAAAGGGGGACCTCAGGATGCCTGAGGTGGGAGCAAAGGAAGAACAGGAAGGGACACAAGAGCCTTGAATACTGTGGTGGTTCAAGTGAGAAATGGCCCCCATGAGCTCATGCATCTGGCCTTCGTCCCCAGTTGGTTGCACTGTTTGGCAAAGGTTATGGAACTTGTAGGCTGCTAAGTGTTGCTGGAGGAATGATGTCACTCAGGGCAGGCCCTGAGAGTGGATAGCCTCACTCCACTTCCAGTTTGCCCTCTCTAGTTGAAAATGTGACCTCTCAGCTCCCTGCTCTGGCTGTCTGCTGCCATGCCTCCACCACTATTATGAACTCTCCTTCTGGAGCTGGGAAGCCCAAATGACCTCTCTTCCTGAAGTTGCCTTTGGGCATGGTGTTTTATCACAGCAACAAAAGATAACTAATACAAATGCTAAGCAGAGAACATGGTTGCAGTTGTGATTGAAAGATAGTTGGCAGGTGCAGAGAGCGAGAGTCAGTGAACCTTTCTGTGCAGAGCCACACACACAGAGTTGGTGGATAAGATACATAAAATGCACAAAATCTTTATGTAGTTTGAGGTACAGTCACTTGTCATTATTCACTGGGGTTACTTTCTATATAGTCACCATGAACACTGAAATAACAGGGACTGATCCGATGTTCCCAGAGGAATATAAGGTTAAATTCCTGGGAATTTCTGCTCATGATATTCTCAACAACTGCTGAGATGTTCTCAACAACTGTGGCCTTCCTTTATGTCTATTTCTGAGTAAAGACATAGTCTTTAATATATATTGTTTATTCGTTAAGTTGAGCTCGTAGTGCACAGTGCTCATAGTGCACAGTGCTCTTACTCAAGCCTGAACAAGGCTGACCTAACACAGACATTTTCTCCAACACAGTCTTCTTTGAACTAAAAACACTGAACAGTATTCCAGCGTTCCTGTTAGAGGATCACTTGAAAAAGAAAAATCACCACTAGAAAGTCCCAAAACAGAAAATGATGTTTGCTGATTAATTTTCTGTTGTTGTTGATGGTGGTGGTGTTTTATTTTGTTTGTTCTGGTTTTGGTTTAGTTTTTGAAAATTTATATCCAGAACAGATTGGACTGTGCCCATGTCTGTGAGAGATTATCTTGATTGATGATTGATGTGGGAAAGGCTGGTGGGCTACACCACGTGGGCCTGTGCTGTATAAGAAAGCTGAATGAGCATGAGCGAGTGAGCAAGCCAGAAAGCAGAACTCCTTCATGGTTTCTGCTTTAGTTCCTGCTGGAGTTCCTCCCCTGACTTCCTTTACTGGACTGTCACTTGGAAGTATAAACTGAAATAACCCCTTTCCTCTCCTAAGTTGCTTTTGGTCATAGTGTTTACCATAGTAACAGAAAGCTAGTTAGAACATGATGGCACATGGACAGTGTAGGAACTACAGTGATACGGGAGAGCAATACCTTGTCCCAACCTAGCTGGGCATGTGTGTGCCAGGCACCACAATGGCTGTTTTGTACAAAAAGATATTACAAGTTCTAGTTTAGGTATTTCTCAGTGAATAGGCAAATTTGCAAATAGACTCTGCAAATAGAGGGTGAGTCATCAATGTATAGATAAACAAACAAAAACTACTTTTCCAGGGACAATGTTATTCATTGTCTGGAATTCAGATTTAACCAGCAGTCCCTCATTTCGAATTAAAAGTGTTTATTCTCACAGATATGTTAAAAATGGTATATTATCAAATTAATGGAGTCTTTGCCTCTGGTGAAATAAGGTAACTGTTCTCAGTTACCTGTGGTAAGACATTTTAAGAGAGATTACATTCTTATTTAAATTTTATCTCTGGTAGAACATAATTTCTTACATTCTGAATTATAGCACAATACTCATAGACAGTATAACTTAAGCTAAGAGTTGCATCATAAGTAACAGTGTAGAATATAACAAAGCAATACTCCCCAGCCCCCAAATTTAGATGTTGCTATGAAATTGATGATTTTAAATTTGCTGAAGTACTAACATTCAAAACGAATTTGACAGAAATCGTGACTATGCTGAAAGTCATAAAGTTTGACTTTAGTGCAGTGAACAGTTGAAGATATTTTTCATATATCAGGACTAACCTCATAATCCTATATTGATATTGGTTGATCAAATGTAAAATTAAGCTATAAATAACTTAAAACTATGTGGTGGCTATTCTTGGTTGTCAACTTGACTATACCTGGAATTAACTAAAACCCAAGTGGCTGGATATGCCAGTGAGGGAATTTTTTTCTTAATTTAATCATTTGAAGTGGGAAGACTCCCTTCTAATCTGGATCTTTGAGGTGGGAGGATCCACCTTTAATCTGGACCACACTTTCTGCTGGCAGATGATATAGAGGACAGGGAAGAAGAAAGCTTTTGCTCTTTGCCTGAATGTCCTCACTCTTGCTGGTAAGTCCATTCCTTCATACACACACACACACACACACACACACACACACACACACACATCTTATACACATCTAGATGTGTATAAGAGACAGGATTGGAGATGGTGCCATGGTGTTGATGCAGATATGTAATAGGGTAGCATCTTGCAAACACTTAATGTGTACTCAATAATTGCTAGCTTCATTTCTGTCCTCTTTCCCCATCTAATATCACATTTACATAGATACATGTGCCACTGGCCTTAAACCTGACAGTGACCTGGAATGTTTGGATGAAGCCACATGATGCTAAAATGTTAGTAATGATAATATTCTCATTCTTCTTCTTCAGGAACAGGACCAGTTTTACCACCATCAAATCACCTTGCTTTGCTTTACCAGAACTCAGAGTACAAGAGTGTCACATACATTGAAGAACCCTGAATATACTTTTGAAGGAAAGAAGAACAGTGTCCTCTTGGCCTATTCTGAGTTAAAAAAAACTTATTTCACTTTCAAGTTTGAAAATGAATATCAGTCTACTGTTCTAGAGCATGTGGGAATATTAGTTATGTAAGAAACAAATTGTAAGACAATATATCGATGCTGATAAACACAGAGAACTCATGAGAGGTTATTATTGCATTAGAAAGTCTGAGGTCTGCAAACATGCTTGCACCAACCACCTCCTTCTCTATTTTTGCCCCATCTCCAAAAGAATGAAGACTATAGAATTAAAGTCATACATACCTTGTATTCGACTAAACTTATGCTTCCATGGAGGTATTTGAAGTTCATCTTTATCCTGAAAAAAAGTAAATTCCCAAAAAATTTACTGTGTGATGATCTCTCTCTCTCAATTTAACTTACAGGATCCATGTAAAGGTAAAGAGGAAAAGTGGTCAAGACTAGGAAAGAAACAGTGGCAGACTCAAGTGATGGTTCTGAGCGAACTTGCTGGAGAAGACACAGGACACACTACTCTCTGAGTGCTAACCTTGAAGATCACGAGCTCTGAAGTTAAAGTTAATGGATGGGGTGGATCTCCTGTAGTTTTCAGAGAACACAGAAATGGCAATTACACCATCAAGCTAGACTCTGCCTGTACTGACTGCCTCGATGGAATACAGCTAAGAAGAAACCCCAGGTACTATAAATACATCATTAGTAGGAAGATGTTGCAATAATTGATTCACAAATCTTTTATACAAGTAAAAGATTATAAGTATTACCTTAAAGTATAAACTTTGATATGATAAAGATATGATATATGATAAAGAAATTAAGACTCTGTAAAGCAAAACAACTCCCAGAGGCAACAAAAAAAAAGGTTAAAGTAAGATCTGAATCTAAATTGTTCTGCTGCCAGCTTGGGTCTCTCCCCTCTCAACAGCTACCTGCATACAATCTCTGTGGCTTGCAAAGTGATTGCCACACTGAACTGTTGCTCCTGAGCTGTTTTCTCTCGCCCTTTAACTTTTGTTGTTGTTCCCTTTCCCTGAAAATTACTATCAATAAGAGTAAAGTTATGATCCTGTAAAAATGTATTTTAATTGGCATGTTACTTAACAGATACCTAGACATCTAAGGTAACTGAGGGATTTCTCTAGGGATCACATAGGAAGAGATCAAGCTTACTTTTTTGTGAATCTTGGGTTTGAAGTGAAAACATTCTGTGGTCAGAAAAAACACTAGACAACAAACGATGGTAACCTGGAGCTTCATTTTCACACATGGGGATTTTAACCTGCAACAGAAAAGCAAGAAGATAGATGCAGCTGAAGGTGATGACTGTTGTAGTGGAAACTCCACCTCAGCCCCTGCCATCCGCATCTTATGCCCAAAGAGTCTGGGATGATTAGATGAAAGCCCCACCTCTCTCTCTCCCCAGACCCTGCCCCTTCAAACGGGCCCCCTCAAAGCCCACCAAAAGCCAGCCCCTCCTTGGGGCTGCTCAAGACCAGGCCTATAGGTTACTTAAGGCCTGGTAGCCATATTTGCCATGTGACTCTTCCACTGCCTTTCCAAGGGTCACCCAGGATAGCTTTGCTCTGTTCATTAAACTTGGATTTATTAATTCGACTTGATTGGCTCATTACACTGGCGGCAGAGAAACCCAGCAACTGGGTTAGTAAATATACCAGAGAAAGCCACATTGGTGTGGCTAGAGTCATGGGGAGGTTAGCCTATGGACGTGTCTGGGGCATTTTCTTGATTGATGATTGATATAAGAGGTCCCAGTCCACTGTGAGCAGCTCTACCCCTGGGCAGGTCCTGGGTTGTATAAGAAAGCAGGCTGAGTAAACCACCAGGAGCATCCCAGAAATCAATGTCCCTGCACGGCCTCTGCTTCAGTTCCTATTCCTGCCTTTTATTCCTGCCCAAGCTTCCCTTCATGATGGACTGCGGTTGGGATGTGAAAGGCATAATAAGCCCTTTCCTTTTAGTCGGAACATTGATCACAACAATAGAAAGCACACTGGGTCACACACCAAAACAACATTCCTTAGGAGAGGACTCTAATACCTATTTTCAATCTAAGTAAAGTGCAAAAAAAAAATTAAGAATTTCTCTCACCATTGGTCTTTCTACTGAAGACAATGGAAGAAGCATCCAGAAAGATGCATGTTCAGCAAAATTCCAGTCCCTATTACTTACTCCACAAATTTCTTGAAAGCAATATTTATCAAATTTTCTCAGGAGTCTGGGAAGATGGTTCAGTCACACCTGTAATCCCCTAGCACTAGGAAGGCTAAGACAAAAAGAACCCTGGGTGTCACTGGCCAGCCAGGCAAGCTGAATCAGCCAGTTCTGGGTTAGTGAGAGACCCTGTCTCAAAAACAAGATGCAAAGTGACACAACAACAATAAAAAACAATATGATCCTCTGACCTACACGTGTGTGTGTGCGCGCACACACACACACATACACACACACACACACTCACACACATACACACACTCACTCATGGGGGGACTATCCAACTACTGTGCACCAGGTCTCTAGTCACTTGGAGACAGATAACTTGAGGTAAATTAATGTGCACACTTGTCTGCTACTAAGTCAAGTGCTGACACTCCCTCTAGTAGATGAATAAACTACTGCGCACATAGACGGAAGGTCCTGGAGGAATTATCTCTTCTGTGGCCATGTCTGCATTTCTTGCCTTTTCCTTAACAATCATTCAAAGTCATATCCCTAAGAAGTTGGGATACAAACAATTCCAATCCCTTACTTTAAAAAGAAAAACACTTTCTTTATAATTTTTCTCCTGGAGGTGCAGATACAGAAGAGCAAAAACAGCCTGGATTTTGGAGACAGAGCTGGGCTCCAGTTTCCTGTCTACTGTTTATAAACTGACCTTACTGCGCCTGTTTTCCCATTCGTCTCTTTAAAGGTAATGCAGATCCATCCTAACAGCCAGCATTGATCAGGGGAGAGTGAAAATCAAAGATACTAGCAGTATCAGTTACTTTTCTGTTGTTGTGATGAAACACAATGACCAAGGCAACAGAAGAAGGAGTTCAGTTTGGTTTATGAGTTCATAGGGATCCGAACCCATCATGGTAAAGGGTGGCACAGGGGTGTGACAGCAAGCAGCAGGCACTGGGGCAGGGGTCTGAAGCTGAGAGCTCCCATTTCAATTGCAAGCATGAAGCTGGAACAGGAAGGTCAATGGGAAGGGAGAGGGGGGTGAAGAAGAGAACATGGGAAGACTGCAAAAATTAAGCATCATTTGAGGCGGAAGTATGGAAACCTAACACAGTAGAAGCTTCCTAAAATATATACATATATGAAGGCGATAAATAACGGGGGCGACAGAGCCCCAGTTGGACATCACTTATCACCAAAAGAAGCTTCCAGTACTGAGATTGGGTTACATCTAATTGAGTTGTTGGCCAAAGGGGCTCCATGGGAATTCTCAAACAACCGATACTGTTTCCAAGACTATAGGTTGCTCTCCACAAACTGAGAGCAAGGCCCCATTGCTGAAGATAATGTCTACACAGCTCACTGAACATGGAGAAGAAAAGCTAGTGCCTACACAGAGTCTTCACTCCTACATGCTAGTGTCTTTGGTACAGGAAGGTACTCTGCACGCTATCAAAAGAGAAACATAAACACCAACCCAGCTGCAAACTCTTTGATCTACAATGCTGTCCTGCCTGCAAGATATGCTAGGGCAATGGTGGCAGAAAGCTTGTGGGAGTAACTAGCTTTGGTTTGACTTAAGGCCCACTCCATGCCACAAGGCAGAACCCATATGTGACTCTGCTTGGGTGGCCCAGACCCTGAAAATAGATAGCCCAGGGACCTAGAGTAAAACCAAATACTACTATTCTTAAAAAACAAAATAAAAAGTAGCAAAATAATGACTCCTAATGACATTCTGTTACGCTTGTAGACCAGTGCCTTGTTCAGCCATCATCAGAGAAGCTTCCTTCTGCAGCAGATGGGAACAAATACAGAGACCCACCACCAGACATTATGTAGAGAGTGAGAGACCTAGGACCCTCAGCCCTAAAGGAATTTCTCCAACAAATCCCTCCCCTCAGGGCTCCAGAAACCCTGTGAAAGAGGAGGCAGAAAATCTGTAAGAGCCAGAGGTGATGGAGGACACTAAGAAAACAAAGACTTCTAAATCAACATTCTCAAAGATAATATGAACTCACAGAAACTGAGGCAGCACACACAGGGCCTGCAAGAGTCTTAACCGGGTGGGTCTTCTGTGTATATATCATGGCTTCCAGTTTAGTGTTTTTATTGGATTCCTGAGTGTGCAAACAAGTGGGTCTCAGATTCATGTGCCTTCTCTTGGGCTTTTTCCCTTCTGTTTGTTTTGTCCAATTCCTGTGTGTTAGTTTTTGTTTTACCTTATTATATTTGATCTTATTTTTTTCCCTTAGAAGCCTGTTTGGTTTCTAATGAGAGACAGAAAAGAGATGGATCCAGATGGGAGTGGAGGTGAGGAGGAACTGGGAGGAGTAGAGGGAGGAGAAAGAGTAGTTAGGATATATAATGTGAGAAAAAATCTATTTCAATAAAAGGAAAACAATTAAAAATAGATAAAAAGAAAGTCTGAGCAAGGACACAGAGCAGGAGGAACAGCAACTGAGGAGTGGTAATGAATTTGAAAAGACACAGGGATTACGTGCACAGAATTCATGATCTTACAGTGTGGGTGGAAAGAAGCCCTGGTGTCTGATTGGTCCATAGTTGTGCTGAGCAATGCCACGATAGACATTGTGGTGGTTAGTTAACCATCACAAAACAAAATACCAGAAGAACCTGTATAAGTCCTCTTAAAGTGCCCACACATTTCACAGACACACCTGACTTTCAAATTTTGTTACCATGGCACAATAAAAAAACAGCATACCTATGAGTCAGTATGCATATACAAATACAGATTTCTACATACAAAACTGGAAAAAACATATTTTTTTTGCTTTAAACATTTTATTATGATAAAAACATCACACACACACACACACAACACACACACACACACACACACACACTCTGCCAGATACCCTGATACATCTGATGTTTTTGTCTTGTGTGCTACTTTAGTCGACTTGCTATCTTCTCGAGCATTGGTTGTGACCCACTATATTAAACTCACAAGCCTCTAATGCATTATCTCCTGTCAGTTAAAAGACAGAGTTGATTGTCATTGTCGGGGTTTTCAATCCTTTGACTGACATACCTGTTTTCAATCCTTTCTCTTTACTCTTCTTCACGATTAGTCTGAAATCTCCCTCTCAAGGTATGTGTATCAGAGATAAAAGATGCTCGCACTCAGAACCAAATATGTAGAACAAATTCTTAAGAATAAACACAGACTTCTCCACTAGAAAGAGAACAAGAAGTGTACAAATAGGTGAAATGCCCAAAGAGGCATTTGTAAATGATAACACCTGCACCTGAGGCTTCAAGACAAGGGCTGCTTTCCCTACACCATTTTCAGTATAAGAATTTTGTTTAAAGCTAACCATGCTTGTCAGGCATGGTGGTGTACACTGGTATTCCTGGTACATGGGCTGAAGCAGGAAGTTTGTGAGTTTGCAGCCATTCTGGCTCAGACAGGAAATTCCTGTCAAAGGAAGGAAGGAAGAAAGAAAGGAAGGGAAGGATAGAGAAAGACAGAAAAAGACTAAATAGAGAGAGAGGAGGAGGGAGAAAGGAAAAGGAGAGAGAGAGAGAGAGAG
Organism: Neotoma lepida; assembly: GCA_001675575.1. Taxonomy (NCBI): domain Eukaryota; kingdom Metazoa; phylum Chordata; class Mammalia; order Rodentia; family Cricetidae; genus Neotoma; species Neotoma lepida. Next base: position 65,583 of record LZPO01034864.1, read on the forward strand.
AGAGAGAGAGAGAGAGAGAGAATGGAGGGGGAAAGGGAGACGGAGAAAGGGAGGCTAACTTGCTGAAAAGAACTCAGGCACAGTGATGTGATTTGATTTATGGAATTCCCAGGGGTAGAGCTTCTGCATTCACAGAGCTTTTGAGAGTGTTTGGAGGCAACAGATCCAGTAGTCACAAATCATCAAGCTCCATGAGAAGCACTGTGAGGTAATGATACATGTCATATGTTCCTACCAGCTAAGAAAAATTTAACCAGCAGACAATGGATATATACATGTGAGGCCGTAAGCATGACTGTAAAAAACACAAACTTTGAGCTCAGCACAGTTAGCTAGATGGCTTCGATCATTTACGTTATTGTAGTCTGAGATATGTGGTGACATATTATTTGGTGTGACAATTACTATATGTTAAGTTTTTTCAGTTATATCAAATATTGGAGGAGAATTTGAAAGCTATGATACAGCAGGAGCCACAGCATTCTGAGTTTTGCCTACTCCGGTTGGCGAGGATGGATGATGTAGATGATTTCAAGTTGGTCTCGATGGGATTTTAGTTCTTGTAAGAAAGTATCGAGCAGGAGCCATCCTTCTGGAACTCAGATGTGACCAAGGGCAAGAGCTGGCATGCTCTGGAAAGCAATGAATAAGTTTTAAGGATGGGAATTAGAAGATGAAAAATAAGAAGAAGAAAAAGAAGGAGGAGGAGGAGGAAGAGAAGGAAGAGAAGGAGAAAAAGAAGAAGGAAGAGGAGGAGGAGTCCACAACACTCACAACCAGAGGTCAATGTTTTAGGCAACATGGGCGGAGGAAGCACTTATATTTTTGATTTATACCTTCTTAGATTTACTATTGGAAAATATTGAAAGTGAATTAAGGGCTGGTGAGATGGCTCGGCAGGTAAAGACCTGGTTAGCAAACCTGATGGTCAGAGTTGGATTGCCAGAACCCATTTAAAGAGAGGAAAGAGAGAATCAACTCCACAAAACTGTCCTCTGACCTCACATGCACACTGAGACATGTACCTGCACACACAAGCACTGAAAATAAACCCATGAAAATTACACTTAAAGTGGGTGTTTTTACCATGCAACCATACACCTATCCCTGCATTAGGGTCTTGGTTTACGAAGCCTGTGAACTATCTTCAGATTGGGAGGGTCTCTGCTACCATACCCATGGTTCACAGCAAGGATGCACACAACCTTGCCAACAAGCTGATCACACTGCAGAACAGAGCTGAGCATCATCTGTGTGCAGCAACACTTACTGTTCTCATAGGGGAAGGCCTGACACTCAGTTTTCACTGAGAATCACTAAACTGTCCAGCTGGGTAAGGTAGCCTTGGTGAGGCTGGACAGTTTTGAATGGCTTACACCTTTTTGTTGCCTTTAAAGTAGCATTAAGGTAGGATTTTTCTATCTTATTAAGAGATAACATACTACATATAAGATGGTGCTAAGGACTGGAGAGGGACTTTATTTAATGCATTTGTAGGAACTTTTCAGTTTGGAATCATCCAAAGGAACAAAACACATATGAGCAATGGGCAGATCTCAGGCATGAGCCTCACCAAGGCTGCCTCACCCGGCTGGACAGTTTAGCGGTTCTCAGTAACAGAACATGGTATGTTCAAGCCACTTGTGCTACACAAGGAACTGGTCTGTATGAGGGACTCGATTGGTTGTCAAATGAACTTTCAAAACGTTAAATGAACCTGGATACCTAACCAAGGACATGTTTGATAGAATTGGTCTAGACTTGTTACAACAAAATTAGTTTGCATCTTGGTTATTAAAGGATATCTGAGACAGGTTTGGGCAGAATATTACAGCATTTAAAACTTAAAAAAAAAAGGTGAGTGTCAGTCCTTACCTGGCGAGAATACCCAGTATTGCTGCACCTAGATGATGCTCAGCTCTGTTCTGCAGTATGATCAGCTTGTTGGCAAGGTGTGTGCATCCTTAACATATACTGCTATGAATCATGGGTATGATAGCAGAGAAGCTCCCAATCTGAAGATAGTTCACAGGCTTCTTAAACCAAGATCCTAATGCAGGGATAGGTGTATGGTTGCATGGTAAAAACACCCACTTGATTTAGGAAGGGCCTTGGCTTCAATCCCCAGCGTGTGATGGAGAAAGAGATAGAGAAAGACAGAGAGAGAGAGAGAGAGAGAGAGAGAGAGAGAGAGAGAGAGACCCTAGTACCCTGTGGGAGAAAACAGAATAAGCAGGGTTCTTACAGTACCACAGTAGTGCATATGTATATCTGGGACAGTTTCCTATTATCTACCAATTTTATTCTCAACCATTTGCAATGGGCACCAAGTGTGAAAGAAAATAAAACAAAAGAAAATTTTAACCATCAAGACATTTATATCCACTGGCTTCAATTTTCTTTGAATTTGAGAGCTCTGTCTGCTTTCCTCTGGTAGGCAGTGTAGGTTTCCTGTATATTGGATTAAGGGTCCTAAACTGAAATTCTGTGGAACCTTAGTCTCATGATATAGGAAGATGTTCCACCATGAACTCAACCTAGGGAACAAAATATACTACTCTAGACCCTCTCTTGCCTCCAATACATATAGAGACAAACACACACACACACACACACACACACACACACACATGCACAAGGCACTAAAATTCTTTCAGTAACAGTATTGTTTCACCCAGATTTTACCAAAATTACATCAGCATTAAAAAATGCTTTGGGGGCTGAGAAGAGGTTGGATACATGGCTCAGAGTTTAAGAGCACTGGCTGTTCTTTCAGAAGATCCAGGTTCAATTCCCAGCACCCACATGGCAGCTCACAACCTTCTGTAGCTCAGGTCCCAGGGACCTTCTTCTGGTCTCTGCAGATACTACATGTACATGGTGCACAGACATAGGCATAAGCAAAACACGCATGCATACACACTCTTTAAAAACACCCTGAGGGGCTGTTGATATGGCTCAAGAGAAAAGAGACCCTATTGCTCTTGCAAAGAACCTGGGTTCAGTTCCCAGTATCCAGGTCAGGTGGTTCACAAGTACCTGTAACTCCAGTTCTAAGAGACCTGCCACTGTAGACACCCATACTCGTGTACACATACTCACGCACAAGCATATACATAATTAGAAACAAAGATAAATCTTTTAAAATTCCTTGAGGAATATAAAGCTGCTATCATGTGAAAAATATGCTATCTTAGAAGAAAACACACTCAGCTATCTGGGTTTGGACCCCAGATATATTTGTTGGGCATCTAGCCAATGCCTATCCCTACGGCAGTATGTTCATGGGAGGCACTTGCGTCTCTCACACTAAAGCTCTGGAAAAACACAAGAAAGAAGGACAGAATCGGAAATGAAAATTGAGGAGTAAACAAAATGCCAATGAACTCTAGTTTGAGGTCATCCACGGCAATGACATAAATAGCGAGCCACTTGTCATTTGCGAAGAACCGCTCTCCGGTTTCTATACTAGACCCGCAGTGAGGGCAGATCCGTACCTTATTCCCGGAGTGAACAGCACAAGGTACTAATCTGAGCGATAAAAGCATCTGAGCCACCTAGCGTGGCAGTGTCTCAGGACCTAGAAAAGTAATTGAAACACAGTCCGGGTCTCTCCTTCCCTCCGGAGCAGCGTGTCTCTCTGCACACCCTGACAAAAGCGTGAATTACCTGCTACCATCCACCTTTGCTTCTCACACAATAATAAACAGCAATTCCAAGCTGTCAAATACAGCCAGGCTCCCTGTTGTAACCTGGTGATTACAGAAAGAAAATAACATGGACTGGCCTCAAAGGCTTAAGGAGAAAACAACTAAATCCACTAGCCAGCCCAGAGTGGAGAATCTAACTACCCCTCCCAACCTGTTTACTGTCCTGAACATCTCACAACCCTCTATGGAAGAGTTCTCATCACAGTGGGTCAAGAAAACCCGAGAGAAAGCTGGCCACAACTAAAAAGGAAAAAGAAATCCCTGTTAGTCAGGAGGTGGACACCTGGCCTTTCTCTGTCCTCAGGCAACTCAGCATCCACTCAGAGTGGGAAATACTTGTTGAATAAATGAATGAGTGAATGAACGACCCTGCAGATTGAATGAGTGAGCGAAGATCCTTGCCCACCATCTGAAGGTTTGGCTCTAAGATCATGAGGAAACTCTTCTGCTCTCAAGAAGCAGATGAGCATACAGATGTCCCTCTCAGTAGCCTCCTTCAGATACCAAAATCCCTACATATTTAGGTCTTTTCCAGAAAAATGGTGCAAGCGTTTGCACAAGACCTTTCCCGCATGTTACACTGTCTAAAACACTGTAAATAGTTGTCATTCCGAGTCATTAGGAAATAATAGTAACAGACACGTCTGCGTGTACTCATTCCAACACAGGATCTTCCCTGCAGCTTTTCATCTTCGATTAAAGATGTGGGTGTGTGTAGAGCACCCAGACACAGGAGGCCCTGGAATTTGAAACTCCTGACAATTTTTGGAGCCTGCTGAATTTGGTAGAAATGTTCTCCTCTCATCAGGCCTCTAATTTGTTGCACCATCTGGGCCCTGATTTTAAAAAAATGTTTATGAAGTTTTATGTAGGAAGAGATTTGGAGGGAGGGAGGGAGGAAGAAAAAGAGAATGAATGAAGGAAAGAGAAAGGGGGAAGGGAGGGAGGGGAAGGAAGTGAGGCAGGATGAGGACACAGTGGTGCTGACTGCACATGTGTCCCTCTGTGCTGTCTCCATTTTAAGTCATAAACCACTGGCCGGCTGGACAGATCAGAACTGTGTGTTCCTGAACACTAACTACCTCCTGTTTGTTCCATCTTTCCTGCACATAGAACTAAGTTTCTGAGTGAGTTGTAACTCAAAATGATAACCAGTCTTTCTGGATCCTGGAACTCACTCTTGTCACTCACTAGATGAAGCTGTAAGATGAGTCATGCACGCCGAGGTACTCCACACCCGTCTCAACACGCCTGGAAAGGGCTGGCATCGGGATCCCCAAGAAAATTAGAAAAGGTCAGGCCAAGAACCAAAGTTCTTGGTAAAGTAGACAGTGGTGAAAGATTATTGGCATGTGAGCTCTCGAACTTCTTGATTATCTCCCCGCTAGTAATATGCCCAGGGTGAGAGGGAGGCACATTCTCACTTGTCTGGTAACCTTCTAGGCAGCAACTGGCTTCATACTCCTTGACAAATCCTACTGTCTTATGGGAATGACTAATTCAGAAAGGTTAACTGGAGCATGAGGAACTGAAGAGTGAGAGCAGTGTGTGTGTGTGTGTGTGTGTGTGTGTGTGTGTGTGTGTGTGTGTGTTGTACCCCTAAGCCTAATTCCATAACCACATATTGTTACTCTTGTTGTGTAATTAGAACTTTGATTATAACATCAGATGGCTAAATGACTTGTTTATATCTTGACCTCAATAACAGAATCTACAGACTTGCTTTTACTGGTTCTCTTTCACCATAGGTGAGGTACAGAGCCTTGGTGGAAAGAAAACTACAGAGAACTACTACTAGACATAATACCAGACCCATCTCTTCTTGGCCATTTTAGATGGCTTCCATCCATCGCTTTGTATCTGGATTCAAATGCTCAAGAATCCCACAGAGCTGGAAGGCATCTTCATCTCACCAACTATCTCTCAATACTTAAATAATTATAAAGTAATTATTGGTGCTGGCAATTTCTCTGTTCTGTGGAGGATGCTCACCGGAGTGCTGACACTAGTCATATAGCCAACAATACAACACCCAACAAAGGAAGAGCCCAAAGCTGCTGCAGTTTCTCTCTGAGTCCAGAGCACAGGCCTTTGAGCAAGCCACGCTGACCACTCAGATGAGGGGGACACTATAGGAAGGGTTCCCAGCAGGCACTGTGGGTAGTTCTCTCCTTTACATTGCCATAGAGACTATTTGTCAGGTTCGTGAAAAGAAGAAACTAGAATTTTAAAGCTTTGTATTCCATCTAAAGGGAGTTGAAATTTCTCTGGCATGGAGACAGTGCAGAAGCAGTGAGTCTAATTGCCTGGGCAAGGCACTTTGCGTTGTCACTCCAAGGAGTGAGCAATTCAAGCCTGACAGATGACTCCGTGCAGAAAAGCAAATATAACACAGACGCTCCAACTTTGAGCTAGCCAAATTCTAAACGGCATTAAGGAGGGGACACTGCAGAATCAAGCATTCCAGAAAACACCATCCCGAATCACACATTTCCCTCATTCTGCAACAGGTGCAGAAAACAATCAGCTCTTTACTAGGAAAGGGGTGAAGGCAGAGGCCATGTACTCACGCATTCAGGAAGTAGGTCTAGCAGCCCAGAGACCGACAGTCACCTGGCAGGAAAGTCAGCACTGAACTGCCTACCATGGTGCCCCACCATCACGGGTCCACACTGAAACTCTCCAGCCCCCTTCAGTGATGGGGACCCATCTCCATCTTTTGAAAATGTAGTCCCAGAGGCCCAAGTGAGAAGCACTGCCGGGAATGAGAAGCCAATCTGGCCACTGCAGAGCAGCCCACAGCCTCAAGGCTTGTGTGAGGCTATGATTCACCCCACAGTGGGTCTGTCAAGCACGCCTAAGAGAAATTACAGGTTTCTCTTGTCTGAAGCGAATCCATTAAAGTGAGTCACTTGTTTGTCCTTCGCATCCTCACTGTATCTCAGATGATCACATGAGAGTCTGTGTTGCATCTTCCCCAGTGTAATTAGAACAAGGGTGACAACATGCAAGGTTGTGCCACTATTGTTTATGGTTTTAAAAGGCTATTATTGTGTTTTACCTGTACCTATGAATTTGGAGAAAACTGACCGAGAAAGTGACCAGGAAATTATGAGCTAGTCTCTACCTTGGCGCCAGAGAAATTTATGGTTCTTCCTTTCTTTTTTAGTTTCTCTCTCTCTCTCTCTCTCTCTCTCTCTCTCGCTCGCTCGCTCGCTCTCTCTCTCTCTCTGTGTGTATCTGTGTGTGTGTGTCTGTGTGTGTGTGTGTGTGTGCGCGAGCATGGGTGCCATAGCACATGTGGAAGTCAGAGGACAGCTTGCAGGAATCATGAGGCCTAGAAATCAAACTCAGATCATCAGGCTTGGTGGCAAGTGCCTTTACCTACTGAGCCCTCTTGCCAGTCCAACTTGTTCTTTTATTTCTAGAGAATAGGATGAGAAGTTCCTTGCAGCCTCTCCATGCCAATGGGTAACACAGAGCCGGAAGGTATAGCCTCTACTTGCAGAAAGTGTCAACTGACCCAGCTTCCAACCAACTGCTCAGTCTGGATTAGTGTCCTCACCACCAGAGTCCCACATATCCTAATTCTGATGTCTCCTGTTTATAAACCTTCTCTCCCCAAGTACTGTAATTCTCCACTTAGAAGCTAAGAGGGAAGTGACAAAAAAGAGAAATAAGTGGGAGGCAGTTGTATTACATAACTTACAGCAATGCAGGTCAAGGCAGCAACATTTGCAGAAATGGGTCAGTTCTATGTAGGTCACTCATTAAGTACTGGGTCATTTGTGATTCAGAAAAAAAAAACACACAGACCGTCTCAAGTGGTTGTATAATCAAAAGGCTTTATTGAACATACATATTTACTGAACATACTCTGTGTATAAGACACTTGGTTGCCCTATCAGCACACAAAAGAAAGTTACAAAGTGGTTATCAAAAATAAAGTCAGCCTCTTCCTAAAGATTCACAACTTTATCTGGAAAAGAAAACATACATAGAGAAAAAGACCAAACCAAACCAACTATATAGCACAGTAACTATTCATGAGAAGTGAACGGCACAGATTATAAATGTTATAGGAAAGTGTGTCGGGGCAGGTGAACAGCACAGATTATAAATGTTATAGGAAAGTATGTCGGGGGCAGTCAGGGAANACCCCTCAGAGAAGAGGTAGACTCACTTGTCCCCCACTTACAAATGAGGAAACCAAATTCTAAAGAATTTAAGTGATTTTCAAAGGAAAATGTGTAATGTGTCCATTCAAGTCACAAAGCTGCTTCAGAACAATGTCTCCTTGAGCCACCTGATCACATCACATCTTTGTGAGATGTGAGAAGCATACTGCAAGTGTCTCTACTGAGGGTCACACAAGTCACCTTAGTCTGTGTAGTCTTTTGACCTCTTTCAAGATGCTGAAGTGTGGATTTTGGGCTAGAGAAGGCTAGAGTTCTTCAAGAGATTCCCTAGAAATGCCNGGGCNTTCTCCTAGCATCCATGGGCCTTTCTTAGTGATTTCACCCTCTTGTCACACAAAGTGAGTGCACTTGAGTTGAGTGCTTTCAAGCCAGACACACCTGCTCAACACATAATACAAACACAAGATGATCCCCTCCCTCTCTCCCTGTGCTCATCTCTACATGGAACAATGCTTAGGCTTTTCCAAGCTGTGTGCAAATTAGCATTCTTCCACCCATTAGCTGCATGAGACTCCATCTTGACTTCATCACATTGACCACCAGCAAATGATATTTCTCATGATGCTGTGGTATCTGCACTGAGGATACCAGCATCTTCTCCATTCAAGGAGATCCAGGGATATGTCAGAGCTACCTAGACCACCTCTAATACATGAAACAGATGCTATGCCCCAACATAAGCACACCACTGGAAAGATGACTTTTTCTAGTTGGTACATTCTTTCCCGTTTTCTAATTGATATTTCTTATAACTGTGCCCTCTCAGGCTTCCCTACTTAAGGAAAGTATTTCTTTTTATTTTTGTTAACTGTGTGTGGATAGGCTGGGGAGANGGCTAACTGCTAAGAGGCCCTATTATACGAGCATGAGGGCTTTACTTCAAATCCCCCAAACCTACATTAAAATACAGGTAGAGCCATGCCCACCCATAGTCTGTGGGTGGCAGATAAGGGAGGGTTCCTGGGGCTTGCTGGCTGGAGTCTAGCTCCAAGTTCAGTGAGAGACCCTATCTCAAAGAAATAGGGCAGAGAGTGGTTGAGCAGGACACCAGACACCCTCTCCTGACACACGTGTGCACANACTGCCCACACATAAACAGCACACACATCCTCACACACACAAAGGAGAAAGAGAGCTACTCACCCACAAAGTGAGCCTCACTTTCCCATTTGTATTTTGTTTTGTTTTAATTGGGGTTTTTGCTGTTGTTTGGTTTGTGGTTTGGTTTTTATTTGGGGGGGGTGTTTGTTTGTTTTATTAGACAAGCGTCAGCCCATCGAGAACTCACCATGCAAACCAAAGTGGCCTCCAACTCAGAGCATCTCTCTGTGTTTCTGCTTCCCAAGTGCTGGGAGTCCAGTAGTGTCCACCATGCCCAGCCTCCCATCTGTAATAGAACATCAATAATACTGGCCTCTAGATAGGACGGCTTGGGCATCTGTCTGTGTCCCTTTGTCTTTAACCCCTGCTTTNCTTCAGGGACAGCCATCTGTGGACTTGCTTCTGAGAGGCCTTCTACCCCTGCCATTGTTTTCTGTCAGGTGACATCTGCTTTGAATGTTGAATGTGTTTACATACAGCTAGGAAAATGAGCAGCACAGGGCTTGAAATATGATATTTCCTCTTCTCCCATCCAGGTTTCAGCAGCCTCTCTGGTCTGAAGGTGTAAGCAGAAAGTCCCTCAGAGTCCCCATGCCCTGGGAGAGAAGAAAGTNGAGCACTGGAAGCCAACAGAGTTGGCCCAGGCTAGCAGAGCTGTGACTCATAGTTCCAGGCTTCCACCTCATCTTAAAACAAGCATCATGTCTGATTCAAACGCTCTATGCTTTCCACTTGGTTCATTATCAAAGAAGTTGCATCCAAGCCCAATCTAGGCTGGACCATCTAATCAGTTTGACTTTGAAAAAGAAGAATATACNGGCAGAAGCCTCCTGTCTATACAGAGAGCCAGCTGTGAACCACTTAGAGTCAGTCCAACTGTTGGAGACTACTCTTCAGGGCACTCCTTTAGAATCCAACACGTTGCATCCTAGGCCACCTTTGCTGAGATAAGCTGAGCTCTCTCCCTGANGATAAACATGACCCGGCAGTGTGGAGGTGGAGGCACCAGTGAGACCCTGTCACTCTGACCCACTTTGTCTTCTTGTCCCTTGCAGATGCTTAGTGTNTNGTATATAGATTTGCAGTTGGTGGGCAAGACATGTTTAGAAGCACAGAACAGCTTGGACAGAGGAGCCTTCATGCTTTTCACATGTCACCCCCTCCTGCATCAGCTCTGAAGTGTGGGAGGCTTCCTTCAAAGTACCCAGTGGCAAGAGGACAGGAGTTAAGTGCATGCTTCCTCAGGCACTGCCATTCCAGNAATGAGCAACCTTGTCAAAAAACAGAAAATNACAGCTTAAATATACAAGTAGCAAGACATGGATGCTTCACACTTGCACACTGAGTTTGCTCCGTATAAGCCCCATTGATAGAGTCCAGCTGCCCAATGGGCATATAAGGCTCTGTGGAACCCAGGAAATTGTCTTGTTCTATTCCTCACAGGTGCTGAGTTGTACGCCTTGTCTTTCTCTAACATGAACCACTTCATTTCAGGATTGGGGTGANNCAAGATCTCANGTAGCACAGGTTAGCCTCAAACCTTTTATGTAATTGAGGATNATGTCACAGTCNTGATCCTCCTGCCTCCAGCTCCCAGGTGCTGGGANTACAGATGCATGTGTTACACACAATGGAATCCATTTCCTTTGAAGTACAACTCCTCTCAGAAAAGAANNATTTCTCTCTACAAGGCCTTGGGCTACTGTCAAGGCCACAAAAGCTGCTGGNGCCTGGATGTGTTGGAGTTGGGTATGGGAGACTCACTTTACATACCACAGTNCCTCTCTCTGCATCTCTCTGTTTCTCTGCACTCTGTGTGAATCCTGGTCTCTGTGTACATCATCCTCTCTGAGTCANTCTGCATTTCTCTGAGTTCCTCGTATACCTCTCACTCGCTCTACATATACTTCCCATCTCGGTGAGTCTTCCCATGGATGTGGGTGCTTCGGTGTGTTTGNGTGTTTGTCTGTCTTCCACCCTGCTGTTCTAGAGCCTGCANATGTCTGGAGCTGGTTGGCTTTCTTCCAAACCTGAGTTACCGTGTCCCTCTATATGGCTCTAAATTAATGTTTCCTGTGGCTTGTTTCTCTAAATCTAGTNCCCTATGACTGTCCAGCTTCTTTGTCCCCACCCTGAGGCCTCTTCCCCATATTGTCAGTCATAATTTCTTGACCTTTTAAGACTAGAGAAGGGAGAAGGACCACAGTAGGAGATTTGGCGACACTGCTGATGCAAGATGTNCTGAGAGTGGAAAAGAAGAGAAGAGAAGGGGCAGAGGAAGTCAGGAAGAGAGGGGATCCCTACTCAGCCCCCTTAAGCACACCCAGGCCAGGTCATAAGCCTTCTCAGATATGCCTTATTGTTTTATGGGACAAAAATTTTAGCAACCCAAGAATGTGCCTTACCAAGACAAGNATAAGAGAATTTATTTCTAATTACAATCAAAGAAATGCCATAAACTCAAAGCTCACTTAGAGACTCTCTGGCTGCACACTCACTCACCTCCCATGTTAGGNATGTATTCTGGTTTGTTAGCTTGGTCCTTTGGTAGGATGGCAAGAGAATTCAGAAGAAAGATCCTGTTGGAGACAAAATACGACTGCGTTTATTATCATTATCAGTCAGTCTGCAATTATCACGGTGGTTCTAGGTGCCCAGAGAATCTGAGGTGCAGGAAACTAGTTTACTCTTTCACACCACCTCCTCCTTTCCTGTTTATATGAAAACTAACAACATAGTGTGTAGTAGAATATTATTTTAAGGTGTGTTACTTTTGTTTATGTTGCATTTGTTTAANTCTGTGAAGCTGTGTTACTGTGCCTGTCTAAAACACCTGATGGTCTAATAAAGAACTGAATGGCCAATAGCAAGGCAAGAGAAAGGATAGGCGGGGCTGGCAGGCAGAGAGACTATACAGAGGGAGAAATCTGAAAGAGGACATCTAGAAGGAGTCAGAGAAGGAGGAGGACATCAGGGGCCAGCCACCCAGCTACACAACCAGCAAGCCATGGCGTAAGAGTAAGATTTACAGAAGTAAGAGAACAGGAAAAGCCCAGAGGCAAGAGATAGATGGGATAATTTAAGTTAAGGANAGCTGGCCAGAAACTAAGCCAAGCTAAGGCCAGGCATTCACAATTAAGAATAAGCGTCGTGTGTGATTTATTTGGGAGCTGGGTGTCAGGCCCCCCAAAAGAGTAAAAAAGCCCCAACAATAATAGTGACAGGTGTGTCTAAGGGGTCTTTCTCCACCATAACTTGGCACTAAGAGAATTCTGAAGAAGGAGAAGCAGAAGGAGGAGAGGAGAAAAAAGAGAGAAGATAGGGAAAGGAGAGTAGAGGAGAAGAGAGAGGAGTGGAAAGGAGAGGGGAGGGAGAGGAAAGAAACCNANNGCCTGCACTCGGCNTCTGAACAGCTGTGCTACTGAAATCCTCAACATTAAAGTCCTCCTACACCTNTGTGATGCTCATATGCCAAAGGATCTTTTGGGTATGTTCTAGACATGTGTTGTNTAAAGAGGCAAGACACTTGCACATTGGCAGATCTGTGGCTACGTGAGCATAGGCTAGCTCATCTTGTCAGCTCCAAAATGAACACAAGAATGTATGTTGTCTTGGGTGTTGAGGGACTGGNACTGGTCCTGCCCAGATGGGTACCATGAAGGGTGAGTTCAATCTGGACTGTAGAANATTGCTACCAGGGATTAGAGGCCCTCAGAGNAGAACAGATAAATGGATGGTAATTCCACTTCTGCACTCGGGTAAGGTTGTTAAAGCTAATGACAGGCAATGGCCTAGAGCTGCTGAGCAGAATGAGGAAAGAAATGTAAGATGAAGGGTAAATATATGTTGTGCTTAGACCAGAGGCTCTTAACCCTGGCCACATACTAGAATCACTGCAGAGCTTAAAATAAATGCTTAGGCTCAAGCCTCGAGAGTTTCTGGTTTAATTTTTGAGTGAGGCCTGGACTGTTTGGTATGGGTTTTTTGTTTGTTTGTTTGTTTGTTTTTGTTTTTGTTTTTTTAAGCTCCCAAGATGTTTCTAAGATANAGCCAACATCAAAAACCACTGACTCGGACCATCAACAATAATGAAGGGCTAGGTGTCTTTCTGACTTATGTAAAAACCAGAGAGGTAGAGAAAATGACTGTTTTTCTTAGGCATTGAGGCCAGAATTTCTCTATGGTGGCCTGAATAGATCATTCTAAAAACANACAAGGAAAGGACCAAGGCTACTATTTTGAAATAATCAGGCCAAGTCAGAGAAGAAAGCCTGTAGTGGTTTGAATGAGAATGGCCCCTATAGGCTCATAGATTTGAATCCTTGGTCACCAGGGAGTGGCACTATTTGAAAGGATTAGGAGATACAGCCTTGTTGGAGGAAGTGCCCATTATCGGTAAATTTGTCCTTTTTTTTTTAAGATGGGAGAGAATATAGAGAAGTCAGTAATCTCCNGGGAAGGACTAAGAAAGTGACCAAAGCTTGGCTAAGAGTAAAGAGGAGGAGAATAGGNAAAGAAAGAGGTGGGGGAGATAAGCAGGAGGAAAGGGGATGGGAAGACAGATATGGAAATGGAAAGTGATGCACTCAGCCNTGGGTGCCCAGGCACACAGCGCTGCAAGGCCAAGGAATGGCAGGTGATGAATTGAAGCCACAGATCACCTTCTATTGTTGGGTAAGTTCCTTAGGTCAACTCTGAGTCCCTTTTGCTGACATGTAAACATNTCCAATTCTTCCCTCACTCAGAACAGCCTTGCATCACAATGAAGTTTGTAAATTATAGAAAGAGAGCTTAAGGTAAAGGCACATGACAGTCCACTCCCTACATGATGACTGGAGCACCTCCGCCACATCCCTGAACTGGCCCTGTGCCTATGCCACTCTGGTAACCATGGAAACTGCTTCCTCGGTAATCAAGCTCCTGGGAAGTCCTTTGTATAGAGTTTCAGTGTGTGCTTCCCTAGAATTTTCACGCTGTGCATGACCAACTGAACAGTATCAGAGAGGACCAACAGAC
>LZPO01034864.1:89355-108248 GCA_001675575.1 Neotoma lepida
GTCTACTTGCAGCCACGTCCAACCTGTAACCCACACACTGCATGCATCCCATAAAAGGTAATAATGCAGCCCAACACATTTATAGATGACAGTATCATATCNCAACGTCATAAGATTGGACAGGGGTCCAGAAACAGCTCAGTCACTAAAGTCCTTGCCATACAAGCATGAGGACTCAAGTTCAGATCCCCAGNACCCATGGTAAAGATGAACACTGTGGCACATTCGTAATCCCAGCACTAGGGAGGCAGAGGCAGGTGAACCCCAAAACCTCATTTGGCCAGTCAATATATCCAAATCAATAATCTTCAGGATCAGCAAGAGATTGTCTCAAAAAATAATGTGGAAAACTGAAAAAGACATGTGACATCACCCTCTGACCTCCACACATGAACACCTACACACATGAGTACACACTCATACATGTACACATACCTACCCCCCCCCAACACACACACCATTGGATACCATTTAGAGGATTTATCTGTAAAGGAATTGCTTGCCTTGTTTTACTCTTAGTTGTTCAATGTCTTCCCATGAGACCTACAGGTATGCAGATTTTACACNCCCATTTCTACCATCAGTTCCACNGCACACCTGGGCAAAATCCATCATTCAATTGCCCTTTCAGAGTACCCATAATGTAGTTGACATCTGTTAGTCCCAGCTGTGCTGCAGGATCCTATATAGAAATATGCTGAAAACTAGAAGTTGACCACAGAGGTTGAATCACCCTTCACTACTCTCTACTTTAAGCACCAAAACCATGAAGAAATGAATCCAATTCCATTTCACGTTTCTATAGTTCAAAGGTTTGGCCATTTATTTTGCTTCCCATTTTAACGACTTGTTCTAATTCACAAATGAACATGTCTTCCTTTGTGCATGACCCACGATGTTTCTTCAATAATTTCAGTAGCTTAAATATGCTTTAGGAAAGCAGATTCAACTCTGGCCCCCAACAGACTTATAACNTCACAGACTCAACTCCTCCAAGACCCAGACCTTTAAAGGCTCAGGCAATCACAAAATCACTCCCTCACAGCCTTGGACCCTCATAGATTCTACACCTCATAGAACCCACCCTTCAAAGGCTCAACCTCTCATGGACTCAGCCTCTCCCAGACTCAACTCATCACAGACCCAGACCCTGGGGAAATGTAAAAAAGATGAAAATGCCTACCACAGAACCAAGTAAGCTCTCTCTACTAATGTGTCCTGACCTGACNTGTTCATTTATTCTTTTGTCTACTATTCTTCCTTCCATGAGATTCATTAAGCACTTGTAATATGGGACATTGGTAATACTGAGGAGGCAAATGTGGTTCCCAATCCCTGGGAATCTCAGAGGGTATTCCAACTAACCTAAATTCCTTCCCCAAAGAAATAACACTGTCTGATCTGCAAGGTCACTCACCTTCATCTTTTCCTCGTTGACCTCTCTGGTTAGAGCTGTTGAGATGTTATGTAAGAGCTCTACCACCACAGCAATATTTCCTGGTATCCGGGGAGACTTCTGAATGCTTCTGATGACACAAGACAAATCCTTTGGACATTTTTCCATCAACTTGTCTGTTATGGTTTGAGACTGTCTATGAAACTCCTGTAGAGCTACAGTTGATTCAGGTGGTTGAACTGAAAATAACTCCACATCCTCCTGAAACAGGACCAAAGTAAAGAAATCCTTTACTTATTTGTATTAAATACAAAATAACTTTTGCTCGAGTGTAGAAGAGCCCTATTATACAATTGTACATCACATAATATGCTTTCATGTTCTATGTTCAAAGTGGCATCTAGAGTGGAATAANTTGACCAACATTAAGATGTATAAAGCAAAATATAAGTCTGAATCTCCCAACTGACAGCTCTCTAGCCCTGTCTTCTGAAACAGCAACTGTTTTCTTTAACACATCGCTTCAGACCCTTCCTTTATATGGATAGTTAATGTATATCTTATATGTTTATATGGATTCCTATTGCCATTTAACTTCTATTTACATTCTCAAAAGGTGAACCAAGAGACACGGTGTTTTGTTTTGTTTTTTCAATGGCAGGAGCTGGAGAGANGGCTCAGCAGCTAAGAGTGGATACTGTTCTTGCAGAAGACTCAGGATTCAGTTCCCAGTCACATCAGGTGACTCACAGCTTCCTGCAACTCCAGCTCCAGGAACCCTGAGGCCTTTCCAGGCACCCACATCATATGAAGATCCTGATGGAACTACAGCTTCTCACCTAGCAAAGTGTGAGGTGCAGCCCAAATTTCATGGGTCTAACAAGTTTGGGGGGGGTGGCATTACTAGTCAGCAAAGTACTCTATGAGTATCAAAGCTTTGGGTTATTTTAAGGGCTGAAGGCAAAGATGAAGAACTTGGTTGTGACAATTCTAGATGCCTCTCCTTGCTCTGCCTAAATGACCAGGTACCTTCATGTCATTCAGGATGCAGGATACACTACACAAACTTTCAGATGCACCAACTGAAGAGAGAGGAGATAGGTAGGTATTTATGTATTCATGGAAAAACANCCTATTGCTACCGTTGAAGCCTGTCTTTTCCCCTAAGTGGGCAATATGATCACCCAAAGTTCCACTTTACTCCTAGAGCCCTCGTGAGAATCCTGATACAGGAGAAAGGACATTACCTCAAAGATGCTGATGGCATTGAGAGTGTGGCAGGTTTCAGTTACTTTGTGCCATTTCTTGGCCTTACAGGCAAATTTCATGTTGCCCTCACTTTCTGGAGGGCAAGATTGAAAGCAGGGGGCAGTGTTGTCCTTACAGACACCATCACATACATCTGGGAAAATAAAAGGCATCCATATCAGATAGAAAGGTCTGAGGTCGTGGCTGCTCAGCCAGTCAGTAAGGTGTCACTGTGGTGAAGGCACATCAATTTTGTAGACATGGGGATCTTTTCTCAGTAAGATTGAAGATGATCAAAAATGGGTAAGAGACATAACATAGTTCTGAAACAGGATCCTGTTCCTTCTGATAGAACCACATGCCAAATTCCAGTGTATAAAACTGACTAAGGTATAAACTCCTCCCATTAAATGAAAGGGAAGAACCCATGGGTTACCCTACTGAGTCACTGTCCCATGCCCACAGAAGCCCCCTAAAGACCTCCTCAGAGTCCTATAGATACCCAGGTCAGCTCTCATTTGGAATCCTCTCCCCTTGATGTTCCCAAAGAAACTTCCTGGTCCANAANTTTATAGCAATCTCCATGGTCAATGAGACCCATTTCTAGTCGCTGCCCTGGTTTGAATTAGCTCAATGAGACTAGNTGGAGTAGAGGATGCTGGGAAGATATGAATATGGCTGGGGCTAAAGACACAATGGATTTGCATGTAAATAATCAAAGTACAAATGTAATCTATCAAGGTGTCTCATCTCTCACGCCATGAGCCAGAGTGGCCTGCTATCACAACAAATGATCAAACTTCTGTGTGATTGGTAACTGCTGCCAACATACCATGTGGCCTGGACATCACCATCTCCTTGCTTTTGCTGGTGGCCTGAAAAGAGAAAATCAAAATTCTCAGCAAAATCAAATGTCAATAGGTGATACCACTGGTTTATTTTAATCACAGACAAACAACCATATCCGAGTCAGCCATGATGCAAACACAGCCCCTGAAAGTTCAGCTGTTGCATATGACCCAATGACATTTCTTTCCACTTCCCCGCTCCTCCCCCACCGAGTGGCATGTAGTGGGATTGTCCTCTCCTCCCAGTCATAATTCCCTATCATTACAGTATATAGTCTGCACATAAATTACATTTGAGGCAGAAGGAAGTTTACTAGGAAGTTCATGAAGATTTCACTTGTTTGGGCCCCATTGAATCCTGTGAGGAAGTCATGAAGTCATGCTTCATGATCACATGTTCACATGATCATATTTATCATATTTTCAAAGAAAAATATTGTAACTACCTTCTCTCTATTGAGATTATCAATTTTTGTCACTCTGTCTCACCCCTCCCCCTTCACACTCTGTCCTNTTTGGGGTACCACNAGAGTGGTGCATTTATTAATGAAATCCAGGAAAGGACTTGAGCGAGAATACATTTCTTTGGATTTAATAGGATAGATGTATATAGTTTGCAGTCACTTCTAAATTACAAGAACATCAACCTTTAAGGTTCATTAATTCAAAATTATTTACAGGTGGCCACAGAACAGCACAACAACAAATGTTAAGTGCCCTGACATCTTACAGCTCTTTGGAAAGAAACTTGGAATTTTTCCAACTTTTATAGCAATTCTACATATTTACATAAAACTGCTAATAACAAGTGGGAAAACTAAACAGTGTTATTCCAAACTAGCAGCAATAAGAGAAGTGTAGGGCAATGCAAAGGGAAAGAACGGGGAGCTGGAGAGATGGCTCAGCAGTTAAGAGCACTAGCTTTTTTTCCAGAGGACCCAGGTCCAGCTCCCAGGACCCACATGGCAGCTCACAGCCTTCTGTAACTACAGCTCCAGGGCCTCCTAGAGCACCAGGCACACATGTGGTGCATAAATATACATACAGACAAAACATCCATATACATAAAATAAATGTTTAAAATAAGATTTTNAAAATGATAGAATGATTTTTTTATTCTCCATATAGAAGAAATTATAAGCTCATTAGTATGCAAAATGTAGGAAAAATGCAAGTACAGCTCATGAATTATTATTACTAGTATCATTTTTGTTGAATATACTGCTAAATAATGTTGAGTAATTACTGGATACAAATCCTTTAAGCAGTTCTGTCTGAAATTTATTTTGATTCCTTTTCTCAGCCTAAGAAAATACTCACTTGAATTTTGTATTTTATGTTACTCTTCTTTAAGGGAGTGCCCCCCACCCACCCACCCATGCATTCCTGGCTATCCTGAGAAAATGGTCTAGGAAAAGCCCACCAGCCCACCGGGGCTCAAATCCTGAACAGTCTCCTTAGGAGGGAACATTCAACTGTCTGTGCCTCCGTTTCCCTGTCTGTAAGCAGAACAGGCATTAGGGCTTTTATGGGGGAATAAATGAGTTAACACATGAGATGCCCTTAGGGCCCACCTCAAAAGTGTGAGATCTGTTTATGGTTTGGCTGCTGTTATTAGTCTAATACTGAATAGTGATTACATCGAGCTCACATTTTGCCCTTTCAGGCTATCTTTTCTGATGGAGTTCTAGACCCTCTAACTCTCCCTCTGCCTTCTGAAGGACTTGTTACCCACACTACCATACTCACCTGCCTGCTACAGCAATAATCCTTTTCATGTTTTCACCTCAATTAAAATTTAAGTTCCTNCGAAACATGGTTGTGTATTGTCTTCCTTTACCCCTCTGTGTAAAGGTCTTGTACATATGTACACTTGTGTAATAACATATTGTTATGCGTGGTACACTCACAAATACAGGCATGTGTATGTTAAAGTGAATAGGAAAAGAGGCAAACTCAGTCTTCCTATTTCTGAACAAAATAAGTGCCCTCTAGTGGCCGAGAAGAGCATTATCCATGGCTCCAACTTTTATTCCAAGATTCTAGCTATTGAGGAAGAAGTAAGATTTCCGGATATTGTCGTTTGGCCGACACATGATATTCATTTTATTTTCCTATTAACAATATTGTTTTTCTCTATGTTATCAAAAACAATACTGAATATTCCCTGTTTTTTCTATAAATAAAACTATGGAGACTCTGAATTGAGGTCTCTCCATAGCTGAGACGGTGTAGCTTAGGAATTCATGAAACAGAATAATACCCTTGGACTCGCCAGTGTATGATNGCCTCTCATTTTTATTCATGGGAACAAATCCCTAGGGTCTCAGTCAAAAAGTTGCATTGCTTCCACTAAACCAGAAGGCTACAATAGTATTTTTAGAGATCTTGAAAACTGTGTTGAATGTTCATCCAATCTCCTTATTTTACAAATAAGAATGCAGAGACTGTCGTAGATGAGGTGACNTGAAGAAGGCCACGCAGAGAACTCCTCTTATTCCTGAGGTTAGAGTGTGTTCTCCTAATTCCTTCAGTACATCTTTACCTAAGGTCAGACATCAGATCATGTTCAGGTTCAATAGGCAGAGGGGATGTACAGCAGGAAGTAAAGGCCTNTCAAGTTGCCCAAAACCCATATTGACATGGCCATGTTCTGCAATATACCAAAGTAAACAGCTGTGGAGGATCCCTGGTCACTNAACAAACTCCAGAGATGGTGCCGTTGACTAATTAGGTGTGTGGGAGGACATGGGGTGCTGTCGACAAGAAGTTCTGGAAAGTCTACCTTCTTACAGGAAAGACCTGATTTGTTTGAGCCCAGTTCNTTTTCTGAGGTACATCATGTCCACTTCCTCAGGGTAGTTCATGTCTAGGTAGCATCCAAAATGGGTGACTTTAGCTTCAAATATTAACATTCCTCAACCTCATCCTAGACAAAAAGGCAGATGCTAAACCTGCCACCCACAGAGCTTCCCAGTGCATAGGTAAGTCAGGGGAGGGGCAGCTCCTGGCAGCTAAAGAACCAGAAATTCATACAATGAGAACAAAACAATAGAATGTTCCTGGGAGGGTGAGCCCCAACAATAGCAGTAATAACTGTTTCCCCTGCTCTGCCTACCCCACATTTTATTGAAAACTGNCGATGAGAAAACAAAAGGTAGTACCAAGCTGTTGGCATCAATCAGAATGCCCCCAGCAAAACGTCTTCCCAAAGCATCTATAATTTCTCTCAGAAATCGTATTTCAGTTCAATGTTGGGATGAAGGGGAGTCACAAAGAAGAAAGGTAAACTAATTAGATGGTGAATATTATTTGGAAAACTCATGACAAGAACTTCCAAAGTCATTCTCTCCTAAGGATGTAGTGGATAGCTGTTTGAGCCATGCCCTGAAGCACCGCCCCTAGTGAGGCAGCTATAGCTGTTACACCTGTCTATGACCTTGAGGGACTTGACCCTGGGGTGTGGCCACCAGGGACCCTTAAGACCTGGGATACACATATGCCCTCTCTCTGGGCTACCTCCTGGTTTTGGATGCTGAGATCTTAGACCGAGTCGCTCAGCATGGGACATAGCTCAGCTCAGCTCTTGTTCATCTTATCTCGTATGAAACACCTCCTTCATCACCGACCTCAATCTCTCTGTCTATAAACTAAGTGATGAGAGCTTCACCAGTTAGTTCTGGAGTGGCCTCCCAGATCTCATGGTCAAATAATAGTACTCTTTCCCAAAAATTCTCAAAATATTTTAAAATCATCTCTCTCCCAATGTTCCTTCACACCTTATTTTAAATAAATAAGAGGAAAAATAAAATACAATATGAGGGAAAATATACCACAAAGAGCCNAGGGGCTCACTGCCCCTACAAAAGTTAAAGGATTNATTTGCTATAAACTCCACCCTTCTTCTTCTGCCCAGATTCTAAAAGGAAATGCTATTGCCACTTTGAATGGGATGATGCCACGCTATGCCAAATCATTTTGAGGTCCTGTCCACTAAATGTCTCTAGTATCTCCTAGTCACTGTGGCAACTTTCCCTACCTCTACTATTCAAGGCCCTCAGGAAACAGCAGCACCCCAGATACAAAGGGAAAGACTCAGTGCCCAAGAATAGGGGGAGTGGGGCTGATTATCCTTGAATCATCTCAGTTTCTTTGTATTTCAGAACTGATTGGGGAAATTAATGTGAGACAAATTCATAGCAAAGTGGTCTTCTGTCGCCACCGGTCATTATCATTTCTTCAGGTTGTGCTGGCCCACTTCATCACCACCCTCCCCTTATACTTCAGCTCTCAGGGAACAGAGCTGGTAACTGAAGGATTCTTTGCTTGTTCTCACCACCAACTCATCATCCACTCTTTCCCCATTTTTACCTGGCATAATATCCTGCAGGATTCTGTAGGCAAAAGAAGCACCAAGCAGTACAACCAAAGTGCNGGGATCATTGTCTTCCATACAGCTGGTATTCTGGCTTCTGTCAAAACAAATGAAAAGGCAAAATGTCTCCAGTTTGAAGCTCTTATAGCGCCATGCCTCTGCGGGCTCATTTCACTCGTGAGACCGACCGGACTCTGTCTTCAGTGCTGTCTAAGCAGCTCTCTCTGGCCAGCAGTGGTGGCCCTGTGTCCTTCCACAGTCATTGCCAGGAGGCTCCAGGTGGAAGCACCAGTCCTGCTCTCTCTTTGATTTGCATGGCATGCCTCACATGGGAATCTAAACAAAGCTGCTTGATGGATTTCACCTGGCCTACTGGCTATAACAAACAACAGCCTGTGTTCAGGCAGTGGGAATGAGACTTCACTCTCTGGGTTAGACAGGGCTGAGAACTATGTAGGTGGCTACAGGAGATGAACGGGGATTCTTGTGGATAAGCTTGGCCTAGAAATACCTTTGAAGAATAAGTGCTGGGCTTATCCTGTTATCTCTCTCCACCTCAATGCGAGGGGTGTGTCTCCCTAAGTAAACAGTGATTTCTGTAATTGATATGTTCTTGTTATGTCTAACAGAAATACAACAAAACTAAAGCACTTGCTTGCATCTCTAACAATGTTGGGATGTGATGGGCATACAATACACTCAGTAATATACCCAACAGAGGAAGAGAAAAGGATGAAGAGGGCAAGAAGAGAGGAAAGAAAGAAGGAAACGTGGGGGAAAGACCTGACAAAATGCAGAAGGAACACAAAGGATAGAACAGATTGAAGGATTCACCGGAGAATATTAACATTAAATCTTACTATTTTCATCCTGGGTGAGAGAGTAATTGAAATATGTCAGATTGTGAGTTCCAGGAAAGGCGCAAAGCTACACAGAGAAACCCTGTCTCAGAAAAACCAAAAAAAAGAAATATGTCAGATGTCTGCACTCCTAGATAAAAGGATTTGCATGATCAGAATTCATAGTATGCATGAATGAAAACTGCATGTATAAATCCACTATTATGCATAATCAATACATGTCCATATAAAGCTTTTAAAAAAATAAGATGCAACATGTATCCAAAGGCATGTGCCCCTCCTACCATGATGGATAGTTGGTAGATACAGAGGTAAATGATAGATAGGTAGATGGGCAATAGATAAATAGATGATACACAGATGGACAGGCAGATGATAGATAGATAGGTAGATAGATAGATAGATAGATAGATAGATAGATAGATAGATAGATGTAGATAATAGATAGATTGCAGATCAATTTGATAGATAGATGATAGATGATTGTAGATAATAGACAGAAGATAGGTAGATAAATAGGACACATACATACATAGAAGATAGATAGATAGATAGATAGATAGATAGATAGATAGATAGATAGATAGATAGATAGACAGATAGACAGATAGATAGACAGACAGATTGATAGATAATAGGTTATTGATAGAATAAAATTCAGAAGACTTGGTTGTTATTGGAAAGCCCTGGGACTATCACCATGGTTGATTTTTTTTGCTACTTGACCACTCTTAGCCAAAAAGAATTCTTCCACCCAATCATGCATCATATACAATAATGTCATTACTTAAATGATGAAATTATATTGATTTTTAAATTCATGTTTTCTGTCCTGAAAGACGAATCTAGCAGGAATTCCACTAAAAATCCCAATAAAAATATTTGCAGCACATCTTTAAGCATTCTGTTAGTACATTTATGACCCTCACACAAAAGGAGAAACATACTGCTCATTGTTTTTAAATAACAATGCGAAGGGGCACATAATTCCCAATGAACTCACAGCTATTTTTACATCTTGTATTTCATCCTAAGGCACTCAAATAGATAATGACTCCCTATGAAAAACATGCTAGTGATGTCAGACCATCACCAAGGCCGTCACCACTTTGAGCACATTTAGTATAACAGAAACATTAAAGCAGCGAATGAGTTTGTTGCCATAATTCTAAGAAAACCTAAAAAGAAAGCTAAATATTTCTAAGTCAACTTTTTCTCTAAATTTTGTCATCAGTATGGGATACAGCACTGTGGTAGCATATTTGCAAGGCTGAGGTTCAATTTCTAGTCTCTCTCTCTCTCTCTCTCTCTCTCTCTCTCTCTCTCTCTCTCTCCCTCTCTCTTTCTCCTCTCTCTCCTCTCTCCCCTCTCTCTCACATACACACACACACCAATAACAACAATAACCACTCCACCCAAACAGAAATCCCTTGAGAGACCGGAAGATGGCTAAGTCAGTAAGGTGTCTGTTGTGCAAACATGAGGAGCTGAGTTCAATTTCCAGCACCCAGATAGAAACCAAGAGTAGCTTCAGGCACCTCTAACCTCAGCACTGGAAGGCAAAATAATCACAAAATGTTTTAAGTGAGAACATTCCTCACTAGGCCTTCATTAGGCAAAGATAGAAGGGTCTCTGGGGTTCACCGGCCAGCCAGACTAGGCAAATTGTCAAGTTCCAGATTGAGCAAGAGATCTCAAAAAAATAAAGTAGAGGGACTGAAAAGATGGCTCAGATGTTAAGAGCACTTGATGTTCTTCCAGAGGATGGGAGTTGAGTTCCCAGTACCCAGACTGTGCCACTCACAACTGCCTGTAACTCCAGCTCCACAGCAAAGGCAGCCACGCACACTTGCATACACATACACACAATTAATTGTGGTGATATTTTATCTGTGTTCCCCAATAAAATTTATCTGAGGATCGGAGGAAAAACAGGGCAGCCAGCCACTAGTAGTAAAACAATAGTGGTGCAAGTTAGCACACGCCCTTAATCCGTTTGTTTCTCTGTGACTCCAAGGTCACATTGGGAACTAGCAGAAGGGGGTGGTGGNACACGCCTTTAATCCCAGCATCAGCCATAGAGTTCTGGAGGTCCATGCAGACAGACAGGAAGTGATGTAGTTTGGTGAGGATAGGAAATAAGTTAGCAGAATGGACAGGCATAAAAGCCGGATTAGACAGGAAGTCACTCTCTTCGCTTCGCTCTTTGGAAGTAGCGGCAGCGTTGGTGAGGTGAGGCTAGCTGGTGGCTTACTCCCAATTCCTCTGATCTCAGTCAGATTTTTCACCCCTATTTCTGGTTCTATGTGTTTATTAATAAGACTGGTTAGAAATTCGTCTTACAATTAATAATAATAATAATAATAATAATGTAGAGAGCAATTGAGGAAGATTACTGAGAGTTCAAGGCCAGCCTAAACTGCATAGCTAGGCCCTGTCTTAAAAGAAAGAAAGAGAGAGAGAGAAAGGCAGGAAGGCAGGGAGGGAGGGAGGAAGGAAAAAGGAGGAATTACTCAACCCAAAAGCTTAAGTAGACATTTTTTTTTTTTTTTTACAAAATGACAATTGAGTTCTACAAACCAAGATGGAAATTGTTTGGTTTGCTTATAATTGTTGTGTATTATACATAAAAACCTTGATTATATATCATTTTGCTTTAACTTTTTTTTTAAGAGAAAGGGACTCTCTACATAGCCCTTGCTGTCCTAGAACTCTCTATGTAGACTAGACTGGCCTCAAACTCACAAAGATCCACTTGCCTCTGCCTCCCAAGTACTGGAAGTAAAGTTGTGTGCCACCCACCCAGTTTGCTTTAACTTTTAAAGAATTAAAGTTAGTGTAATGTTTATAAAAATGGTTTTGGTTATGACTAAACATGTGTTTCTATGCA
Source organism: Neotoma lepida (assembly GCA_001675575.1). Taxonomy (NCBI): domain Eukaryota; kingdom Metazoa; phylum Chordata; class Mammalia; order Rodentia; family Cricetidae; genus Neotoma; species Neotoma lepida. The sequence goes on from LZPO01034864.1 coordinate 100,973, forward strand.
TGGCAAAATAATCACAAAATGTTTTACATGGGTACATTCCTCACTAGACCTTCATTAGGCTTTGCAGGGTGGCCTATTGGATAGTTCTGTTGTTACAGAGACCCAGAACCTTCTAACACCATCTTCAGTACCCAAGAATACCTTGTCATGCATAGAAACCAGATCCTGGAATGTTTCTTTCCCCAAGTTTCAGAACAGAATGCCTCACGTTTTTTGTTTGTTTGTTTGCCTTTTTCCTCAAGGTTAAAGATATTTCCTAAACTTGACCTTTTCTTGGATTTGGCTTTTAGAACCAGTTGCTCATTAAGCAGATCAGTGTGTTTTACTGTGGATTTACGGGGAAGGAGTTTTTCTGCCCAGTGTGTTCACAGTTATTAAGCTGCATTCATTAGCTCCTTTTTAGTGACATGAAAGCAGAAGTGTCCGAGGCAGTAGGAAGGTCTAGCTGCAGGACAGCGGCATGACTCGAATATTCAATGCATCCCCCAGACCCAGGGCCTCAAGCTCTGCATTCTTTTCAGAAGCCACGGTGTGTAGTAGGTAGATACATACACAATCAGTATTAATTAACTAACAATGACTTTTCCCTCACCCTCCTCAACAAAGCCAAAGTATGATGGGGCACCTGGTGCCCAATCCAGGGCCTGGGATTACAAACAAGAGCTTCCTTCCTGGAGAGCAGCATACCCTAGAGGTGAAGTACATGTGTTCAATGTGCAGAGGTATCCCAAATTTCCAGATTCCACAATACGATCTTCATCTTTGCTTTAAGTTTTAAATATCCCTCCCTGTATCTAACACCAAAATGCTTCGCCTCAAAGCACACGGGTGACTGTCCACAGCACAGCTCACTCTCTAAGACAAAGCAAGGACAAAGTAACCATGTTGGCAGTGTGCTGGGATATGTTGATTGTACGGTTGCTTCGGAAACACTATTGGTTTAATTGAAAATACACATGCAATAAAGCATTTTTACAGTGTAATTTTGAGAAGAGAAAAAATATTTTCAGCATCTTGAATTCCTCTATCTATTTTGATTAAGAAAGTACTAGAAGAGCAGTCACAAATCACATTGAGTACAAAAGTGAACAAAACTCCACACAGAGTTTAACAGTTTAACTGTTGTTCACTGACAAAGCTGGTGACAGTCTTCAGCTACTGCCCACATACTTAGTTTTTGTTGTGAGTTGTTGTATATCAAAGAAGATTCACAAACAGACTATAAGGCTTCCATGCAGACTATGGGTATGCATTTCAGATGGTCTCAGCTGGAAGATTCTGTAGCATCTGTCATTAGCCAGCATCCTACTGCTTTACCCTTGACCAATGTTGGATGGATGCATCCTGATAGATACTGTCATCATGAGAGACAGGGGGAGAAAAACATAGAAGTTCTTATTGTCTCTTTACTGTCCAGATCTATTCATTAGCTCTTCCAGTGCTCTCAAATAATCCTGAGCTTCCGAAAGGACTTCAAGCTTCTTAATTAAAGAGCTACTGATAAAGTTGGTTCTCCTCATCTCACAAGTGCCAGGACCCACATCTGGGATTTGAACCCAAGTCAGCAATTTTTCCAGACTTTTACCATGCCACTGTTGTAAAACAAACCTAGAAGAGCTGGTCTTTACACAGATTTCACATATAACTCTCATCTTGATGCTGTAAAAAAATGTATGAGCTACACAGTTAGATGCCATAACTCTCTTCTAACTAAGCAGAGTTGTGGTTCAGATGGTAAATGGCTTCTCCAAGGTCAAATTTCAAGTTATTGGAAAATTCAGATTCATCTTGCAACTCCTGATCCATGGCTCCTGACTGAGGTCGCCCTTTGGTGCCCATGAGGTATTGGCACCAGGACCTTCCTTGTATACTGATATTTGGGAATGTTCAAGGCTTGTGCATAAATTGCATATGACCTCCCCATATCTGCCCTTAATCATCTCTAGATTATCTCTAATGACTAATACAATACAGGGAAGCAGGAGATGAAGCAGTTTAGATCAGAAAGCAAGGTCCAGGGTTGCTGAGATTGTGAGCATGGCTCAGAGAATCAGCTGTGAGGAGAAGAGAAAACTACAGTCTCATTTATTGCTCTTTATGAAGTCATCAGGAGGTTGTATGTGAGTTTTGCTGGACAAAAGAATAGAAACCCTGCTTAGGTGTGATGGTGCCCTCCTGAAATCCCTGTGGTTCCAGGGGCTAAGGCAGGAGTTCGAGGTCAGCCTGTACTGCACAGTGTGTCAAAAAGGAGAAGGAGGAAGAGGAAGAAGAGGAGGAGAAGAAAGAGGAGAAAGAAGGGGAGGAGAAAAAGCAGCACCACCAAATACAACATATNTATCAGAAGGAGGAGGTAACACAATGTAAATACTAAGTAAATAGTATTGTTATACTGCATTTTTTTTATAGAATGACAAGAAAGTCTGTACATATTCCACAAAGGTGCAGTGTGTGTGTGTGGGGGGGGGGGCATGGTTAGTTAAATCCACAGGTGTGAACCTCATGGTCATGGAGGGCCATCTCTGCACTGCTCTGTGCTTGCCTTCTTCCCTGCCCTTGTTGGAAATGGAGAGCACTGGTTGTCCTTACTAGTAAAGCAGCCAATGACAACAGTTTTGTGGGTTCTGCCTCCCAGACTCCTGCACATTCCAACAGGGATTTTCTTAGGCAGCCCCTCCAGTGGCAGGCAGAACAGGCTCTGTGTCACATGAACAGGAGAAATCATCGGAAGCAAGGATGACTTTTCATGGCCCAAACCACATCCACAGAACTGCCTACTCATATGTGGGTGAGCCTCAGTTTCCCCAGAAGCCAAGTTTGCTAAAGTTCAAGTCATTCTCTTGGGTTCTTCGGAACCAGTTCCTCTAACCCAACGGCTCTCAAGTTGTGGGTATCCACCCCCACAGTGGTCGTATGTCAGATATCCTGCATATCAGATTTTACATTACAACTCATAACAGTAGCAAAATTACAATTATGAAGTAGCAATGAAATAATTTTATGGTTAGGGGAACTGTATTAAAGGGTTACAACATATCAAGGATGACTGGTCTAAACCATTGTTGAATTGGACTCTTTCCTCTTCCCACATCCAGGTCTCAAGCTGTGCTGAAAGCAGATGAACGCTCAGCCTAAGGTGCAAATAGCACATGGCATCAGCATGCGCACATGGCATCTATGTCAGGTGCTGGCCAAAGTGTGTCCTGAGAACCATCTACCTCATGAGTCACCACAAAACCAAAGACAACTTACTGTCATCCAGACTCTGCAAACATCAAGACTAATAACATGCAAAATTTAGGGCTGGGGTAAGAGCTGAGTCAGCCAAATGCTTGCTGTGCAAACATGAGACCCCAAATATGATTTCCCTAGACCCATTCAAATGGTGGAGAGGAAAAAAAAAAACTGACTTGTACAAGTTGTCCTCTGACCTCCACACCAAGTAAATGAATAAATGTTTGAACTTTTTAATTAAGAATTCTGGGGTTGGGGATTTAGCTTGGGTTGGAGATTTGGCTCAGTGGGCACAAGGCCCTGGGTTCTTCAGTCTTCAGCTCTGGGGAAAAAAAGAATTCTGAAATGGGGGGCTGGAGAGATGGCTCAGAGGTTAAGAGCACTGGTTGCTCTTCTAGAGGTCCTGAGTTCAATTCCCAGCAACCACATGGTGCCTCACAACCATCTATAATGAAATCTGATGCCCTCTTCTGGCATGTAGCTATATACATTGGCAGAATACTGTATGCATAATATATAAATCTTTAAAAAAAAGAATTCTGAAATGGAATACAATGCCATAAGAAAGTACAATTCCTAAATATTACTTTATTTTTACTCCTTTTTAACTAGCCATAGATTAGACAGGAGCTCCTGATATGTCACCAAGCCCAAAATATACCAGTTGGAAGCCTGCCCTGCGGATTGGTGCTTCACGCTTCCTGTACTCCCATAGCTTAGCAGAGAGGCAAGCACAGGAGGGATGGGAAAGCAAGACTCCAAGGCAAAGGTCTTAATGCCATCATGAGGCTCTGCCATATGCTTCAAAGATTATTTCAGTGTGAATTTTGGAGGGATTTTCAAATTGTAGCACCATCCAGCTGAAGAATTTTTTTTTTTCCGAGACAGGGTTTCTCTGTGTAGCTTTGCGCCTTTCCTGGAACTCACTTGGTAGCCCGAGCTGGCCTGGAAGTCACAGAGATCCGCCTGCCTCTTCCTCCTGAGTGCTGGGATTAAAGGCGTGTGCCACCACCGCCCCAGCTGAAGAATTTTTATACTGGATGTTCAGGATGCATCATGAAATGGGGAGAGGACCATGAGACTTCCTCATCTGATGGAAGTAAGAACTCCAGGCCTATCCCCANATAAAAACAGAAAACAGAGCCTTAACATATTCNCACATGCAATGCATGGAATTGGAGGAAATTCTGACACTGCATTTAACAAAATTGCAGTGTCAGAGACCTGGGCCAGATGAGCAGATTTGTTCCCTATCAATTATCAAAGATGTTCTCGCCAGTCTTACCAATCCTGCTCTTCCTAAGATGCTGACTTCCTTGGACTCTCTTGTCTCTGCTTCCAGGGGGGGTTCTTCCAGTCAAATTCATTGGTGAGAGATTACACTGGAGCTGGAGATTCTGGGTTTGGATCCCCAGCATGGTTGTAGGCATGCGCTTGGAGGGGCAGAGACATGTGGAATCCTAGGGCTTGCTGCCCAGTCTCACAGAAACTGCAAACTCCAAGTTTAGGAAGAGACTCTGTCTCAAAAGTAACGTAGGGAGTCACAGAGGAAGACGCCTGATAAGACCTCTGACCTCCACATGCACACATACATGTGAGTGCACACACACAAATATGCACACGCATACACACTCATACGGAAATTCTTCACAGTTAGCTTTATGTACAGAAGAATCTGACATGAAAATGTGTTTTAATTATACATCAGTTCAAAGAAGAAAATATAAAATAGCAAATTATGATAAAACTTGGGAAGTTGGGCTGGGGATGTGGCTCATCTGATGAAATGCTTGCCATGAGTTTGATCCCCAGAATCACATAAACTGGACATCATGGCACATGCCTGTAATCCTAGCATGTAGAAGGTGGAAAGATCGGAAATTCAAAGTCATCCTCATCTACATAGCATTTGAGTCCAGCCTGAACCACTTGAAACCCTGTCTCAAAAAGAAAAATGCTTCCAAAGTCAAAAATAACCTCATGGACTTCATAAATGAATTACATTGAAGCCAAGTGACACTGATAAAAAGCATCAACCTAAGGTGCAGTTGACACAATTCAACAGCTCGTGCTGATGAAGGAAGGAAAAACAAACAGAAAGGCAGTTTGTTAACTGGAACAGTTAATCTCGACTACCAACTTGATCAGATAGAGAGACAGCTGGGAAATTAGTAAAAGTACACTTCTGGGTGCCTCTGTGAGGACTTTTTTTTTTTTTTCTTTTTCAAGACAGGGTTTCTCTGTGTAGCTTTGCACCTTTCCTGGAACTCACTCGGTAGTCCAGGCTGGCCTCGAACTCACAGAGATCCGCCTGCCTCTGCCTCCCGAGTGCTGGGATTAAAGGCGTGCGCCACCACCGCCCGGCCATCTGTGAGGACTTTTGCCGAGATGATTGACACTTGGGTTAGCAAACGGACGGGGGAAGACCCGCTCTGAACATGGGCGGCCCCCCTAAGAGGCTGGAATTTTAGATGGGGAAAGGCGACAGAAGGAGGAAGCACACGGGGCACGTGAGCTGTGTTCCGGAGTCGGGCCATCTGCTGGGGCCTCTTCTATGGGTTCTTTGAAGGCAGACTCACAACAGCACCTCACCAAGGAGCTTTCCAGCCTTCAGCCTCACCCCAGGCCTATATCATTGGTCCCTCTTGTTCTATAGATTGTGTGTGCCAATCTACAACTCCTCTCCTGTGCATGCTTGCATATGGGGGAGAGGGGCTATTGTTTCTTTTCCTCTGGAGAACCCTGACTAATACAGCAATAAAAGTATGAAATCAATAAAATAACTGAAAGCAAAGATAGCTATAGCTCCCGAAAAACAGAAAATATAATTCTAAAACACACACACTCACACACACACACACATACACACACACACACACACATACATACATACTCATACACACATTCACACACTCACTCACTCACACACACTCACTTGGAAGAAGAGGATGGGAGGGAAGATGATTTACGTCACAAATGGACAAGTGTCAGACATCCAGAATCAGTCTCCATGGAAATTATTTTTTGATAACAGTTTTTTTTCCTAGAAGATAGTAGAATCTGTGATTTTGTTTCTCAAAATTCTGTTTCAGCAACATGTGAAAAACAGGAGATTCTAGTGGTCATAGTGGAGCGCACCTTTAATCCCAACCTTCAGAAGGCAGAGGTAGGGAGATCTCTGTGAATTTGAGGACAGCCTGATCTACACAGCAAGTTCCAGGCTAGCCAGATCTACATGGGGAAACCCTGTCTCAAAAGAAAAACAAAAGTAGATTTTTAAATATCACTTCACTCTCATTGTAGTTTACATTTTATAACTCCTCTCTTGAATATTAGGATGATTATTTGGAAACTAACATTTCTTGTAAGGCAAAATTGAAACACAAAAATCCCTTTAATACTTTCAATAGAAAATATAGTATAAAAATATAACTANTTTTCTGCTTTGTTTTATATTTAGGGGAGGGAAAGTCATGGATAGTATTTATGTATTTAGAGTCAATAATTTTGGTGCCATTCATCAAGATGGGAAATAAAAAAGAAACAAATCTAGGAACAGATAATGAGGAAATTACATAATTATTTGAGTAGCACTTGGCTTGATTTATGTGTCTTCATTATGTAATTTTTTCCTGAATCACTCTTGTTACTCCAATTTTAATAGCCATGTTATTATCATAGGCTGTACTTCAGCAAAAGGGTTCCTTGTACACATAAGGACTCAGAAAAGCTCAANACGAAAACTCACGATGTGGGGCTGCAGAACCGGCTCAAGAGGTAAGAGCATGTACTGCTCCTGCGGAGTATCTGAGTTCGGTTCCCAGCACCCACATCATGCAGCCCACAATGCCTACAACTCCAGTTCCCTGTGGTCCAGTGATATCACCCGACCTCCAAGAGCACTAGCATGTACGTGGCATACTTACACAAACACAGGTATACACACATATAAAAACAAATTCATTTCCAAGTGCACAATTATAGTATATGTCATGAAAATGCATACAAACATGTAGTAGTTGGCCAAAAACAATGATCTCTGTCT
>LZPO01034864.1:113996-129488 GCA_001675575.1 Neotoma lepida
GAATTTGGTTTTGTTTAAGCATTCAGGGCCTTTTATAATTTTCACTCATGTTTGGAAAGTTATTCATGGTTATGTAGACTGTGTCCTTTTCTTTTTAAACACTCCCAGAAAAGTTCATGCAGTGTAGTGAGAGGCATGCTCCTAGTTAACTTCCCATTGCTGTGATAAACACCATATGCAAAAGCAACTTGGAGAGGAGATGGTTATTTCCCCTTATAGCTTATAGTCAATCATCCATCAGGAATGGGATTCAGGGCAGGAACCTGGAGGCAGGAATTGAAGCAGAGGGCATGGAGGAATGTTATTTACTGGTTTGCTCTCTGTGGCTTGCTCAGTCTGCTTTCTTACACAGCCTAGGACACAGCCCAGGGTGTGTGCCTAGTGTCCACAGTGCACTAGGCCCTCATCTTCAACCAATAATTAAGAAAATGCTCCACAGACAGGCCTACAGACCAATATGATAAAGGCGTTTTCTCAATTGAGGTTCCTTCTTCCCAGCTGACCCAGGCCCATGTCACAATGACAAAAAACTGACCAGCATGCACACTTCAGTTCTAATACCCTCCCTCTCCCCTCAGTACTCCCATCTTCCCTCTATGGCCTGGACTATTCTCGATATTATAGCGGGTGATCATAGCAGGGAGGGGGAGTCAGTAGGTTCTGACTTGGTTTTTATTTTCACAAACTCTAGATTTCAGAATCCTCTTTGGGGCAAACACTCTCATCTGGAAATCTTGTCAAGTACCTTAAATGGGAAAATTCTATTTTCTGGCATATTTTATTTTTAGAATGTTATGTTCCCAGTGAAATTGACCTGAGAAAGGTTAATTTGAGAGTTTTAACTTAAAAGTACAAGATCTCTCATTTATCTCCACCTCATACCTACTAGTGTGTCATACTTATTACAACCAAAGAAACATCACAGATACATCCTCATCAATCATAATTTCCTTCTCAATATGAATGATTTCCAGCACATCAGATATCTGTGGATATGCAGACTTACTTAAAGATGCCCCTTTGGAAGGGCTTATGAAGCTCCACCCCCTAAGCGAAGCACTCTTGGCAACTGATGGGCTTAGGCACTCTTGGCAACTGATGGCTGTTGAGGGAGAGTTCGTTTTCCTCAGGGATGCTCCAGTAGATGGTCCTACTTCCGGGCACATACAGGAAGTACAAGTGGATTTGGTGGGTTTTAAAAATAATAGCGGTAAAGTTGGGAGAGAAAAGTTGAGGGCAGAGATAGGGAAGGAGCAAGAGGGGAAGGAGGAAAGGGAAAATTTGATCGGAACCAGTATGTGCATGTATGAAACATTCTCAGACAGAGTTCACAGTCTTGGGGGGAAGAAAACACGTGAGCATAAAACACATCNGAGAGTTTCTCTACTACGACCTGAGAGAGTCGTGATTGCAAAGCAGAGATGGGTAGTCTGAAGCTGGCTTGGTCTAGTGCTGCCCAGGGACCATCCAGGGTCAGTCCAGGCCTGGAGGGATTCGATCAATTCATATGAGGAGCATAGTTTTCGTTAACAGTTCATTTGTTCATCAAACTTTTAAGCATCTACTAAGACCAAGAATGTAAATAAAATTTAAAAAAATTGAAGTGTTCTTGCAGAGCATCCTGGAACGAAAGAGAAAATCAACTCAACTCTCATTAGCAGAGCTGGGACTTCCAGCTTTTATGAAGGTGGGGACTGGCCTTCACTAAACAAAACAAGGCTCCAGCTGCAGCCGAAGGCATACTCTGACTCACATGTGATACTCTGGCAGCGCCTTGCTGAAAGCCTTTTATGTTTTGGTTGTGAGTCTAGCCTTGAACAGCTGAGCCAACTCCAGCCTTCTGAAGGCTTTTTATCTTATGTTGAGACTCCAAGCTTTGGTCAACCCAACACTTTCCAGAGGAAACTCCATCCAAAGCCCAGGCGAATCCAGCACCCTACTTCTGCACAGGTCCCCTTATCACTGATTTTGCAATGCCNAAATCTGATCTCGGCTCCCACAAACCATCCCCCTCCCCCACAACTCATCTCTACCAAAGTGGCAACCTACCCGGTCCTGTTCATCCTGCTCCAGCCTTACACGCTGGTCCCCACCCCTTGCCTTTCTGTTGACATTTATTGTAGCCTGAACAGCCTCCACCCATCCCCACCCGTAGCTTCACACCTGGCTGACTCACCTGTGTCCTGAGTGTCTCCTCTGTCAGGATTGCCATGACCAACCTCCCTGGCTGGCTTCTCCCTTTGCATCCCAAAGCACGCAAGGCTGGCTCCACCTTATCATGTGATTTTAACTCACCAAACACACATTCCGTGACAGAGCTGTCACCATGGACTGCTGCTACCACACCATACTGCTTTCTCCTTTTCTCCCTCTCCTCCCTCCTCCTCCGTCCTTCCTCTTCCTCTTTCCCTCCTCTTTTTGTCTTCTTCCTCCCATATTTGATTACTCCTAATGACTTTTAACCAGTTGCAGCAGATTCTTTTTGCATCACTGTGACAAATGACTGGGCTCAATGGATGCAATAGGAGGGAAGGTTGACTTTGGCCCACAGCTTTACAGGTTTCCATCCATGGTCTGTCAGCCCATTAATTTCAGGGCCCGTGGCAAAGAAAAAAAAAGCATATATACTAGTGAAAGCTGCTCTCACCTTATCCAGAAAGAAGACAGAGAAGAGCAGGGACCAGAATCCCAAAACCCCTGTCTTATTTAGGGTGACTATTGCTGTGATGAAAACCATGACCCAAGCAACTTGGGAAGGAAAGGGTTTATTTCACTCACAGCTCCATGTAACCATTCGTTATCAAAAGCAGTGAGGGCAGGAACTCAAATACTGCAAGAACCTGGCTGCAGGAGCTGATGCAGAGGCCAAGGAGGAGTGCTGCTTATTGGCTTGTTCCTCCTGGCTTCCACAGCCAGAACCCAGACTGCCAGCCCAGGGATAGCACCGTCCACAATGGGCTGGGCTTCCCCAACAGTGAACCCTACATGCTTGCCCACAGCCAGATCTTTTGGTTTGGTTTGGTTTGGTTTGGTTTGGGTTTTTTTGTTTTTGTTTTTTGTTTTGTTTTGTTTTTCAAGACAGGATTTCTCTGTGAAACAGTCCTGGCTATCCTGGAACTCACCCTGTAGACCAGGCTGGCCTCGAACTCACAGAGATCNGCCTGCCTCTGCCTCCTGAGTGCTGGGATTAAAGGCATGTGCCACCAGCTCCTGGCTGAAGGCATTTTCTTAATTGAGGTTTCCTTTTTTTCAGATGGCTTGTGTCAAGTTGACATAAAACTATCCAGCACAATCCCTTTCAAGGTAATGTCCCAAATAGCCTAANATCCTCTCACTAGATCCCAAGTCTTAAGTTCCACTCCCTTCCCATGGTGCCACAGATCAACAAGCCTGTAATGTATGGGACCTTGGGAGAAAATTATTCAAACTATAACATCCCTTCATCTAAGATGTACTCTTGTGAGCTCTCCATACTAGACGCCTATCAGCAAAAGTGATTGGCAAAGAAACTCTGACCATTTGTTGTTTCCTGAGAAGTCAGCATACAAGAGCAATTCTGGTAGTGCTAACTGAACTCTGGATGGAACTCTTCAGGAGTGAGGAGCTGCCTCCTAGGAGGCAGCCCTTGAGAATCAGATATTGATTCTATGGCCCTCAAGGGAATGAAAATAGGCCCCTTAGTTATTGAAAGCTGTTGCTAATCAAACCTCTCAGTCTCACCTTTTAAACCCAAACCAGGAAGACATGCCTTCCATGTCTCCATGTGCCACTGAATGCCACAGAGATGAAATTGCAAGACAAGTCATCTACATGTTGGGCTGACACTGAGGGCTGTTGATTGTAACATGGCTATTGTTTCATGGACCACAAAGAAGAAAAAAAAAAAAGAGGACAAACCATTAAACAAGTGCAGGAAAGAACAATGTGGGGAAACTTGAAATAATCCTGCAATGTAGCCCAAATTCACAGCTTAATAAAAGATATGTCTTAACCCCAGATCAGTAAGGTAATCAAAATAAGCCAGAAAGACAAATACCATGTCTTCTCTCATATTCAGACTAGGTTTAAATGTATGCATCTCTAGACTAGTTGATCCCCAAACCCCTGAGATCTTCCTGTCTCAGCCCCCTCAACACTGGGATTTCAGTGTCNTCACCACATCAAACTTTTTATTTGGGTACTGCGACTCCAAACTCAGGTCCTCAGGCTTATATAGGAGTTTACCAGCTGAGCCATCTCCCCAGCCAGGCTGGACCCTCAAACATAGGTGCCTCTACCTGCATGACTTTGGGCTTGACTAAGGAGATAAGGGAATGAAGAAAGGACAGACACACAGACACAGGTACAGAAAGGCTGTGATCAGGTGGCCCTCTGATGGAGACTCACCAGCAGCTCAGAAACTCGGGGTGTTTATTATAGAATGCTGGGTGAGGAGGTGGGTTTATTGAATACAGCCTGAACAAGGAGGCAGGTTTGTTANACACAGTGAATGAGGGGGCAGGCTAGCTAGTCTGGATAGGTGGGCTCAGCAGGGAACAGTTTTCATGCTGCTGTTATCAGGGAGGAGAAAGCTTTGGTTCATAGTTTCTGCATACACCTTTTTGTTAGCTAAAGGTCAATCATTAGTAACATCCATTCTTGTCCAGAAGAAGGATTTGCTAGTCCTCTGAGCCTGACCTGGTGAAGGTTTTGCCTATTCCCATGAGTCTGAAGCACAGGGACATTCATTCAGGACTTCATCTGCTCCCCACAAGTAGGTCTACACACATCAGCCTGGTTCCAGTTGACTGCTCTGCCAAGAGTGATCATGCATGAACACAACAGGTACCATACCAAACACCCCTGTAGCACTAGCCAGATGCTCTCTACCGGAACCTGCCACTAATGCAGTTCCTGGCCCAGCTGTTGCATCTCTCACTTCTGGCACCATTCAGCCACTGTCACTTATATGCCAGGACTTCAACTCTCGTGTTATTGAGCTTACTGTCATTAGTCATCAGGTCCTCTGATGAGAGGTTTGGCATTTGGGCAGTGGCTACATTGTCTGGTCCTCCAATGGTTAATGATGCTTCTTTGGCTGTCCACAGGTTGGGATAGTCTCAGAGGAAGGGCCAGATACACAGCATCAGGGCATCTATGCAATAAATCCTAAGCATCTGCTCCTTAGTCTTGCTTGCTTGCCAAGCCTTTGCTCTTGATGGCAGCTATGGTTTCTTAGTACAGCTGCCTTGTGCCCTGGCAGGCCAGCTTATAGCTGACAGGATCAGTGTAGAGCATACCATCACTTCTTGTGAATCGTCAGGGGAACTTCATGCCCTGACAGAGGGAAGCATGTGAGGTCATTAGTCGATAACACAGCACTGATAAGCAGTAAGCCATGCACAGGTTTCCAGAGGTCCATGTCCTGGGTCCCCTCAACTATTGTTTGCTTTCCTTCATAGACTCCATGGCCTATGGCTAGGCAAAATGGGCTGACACAGGANTCAGATTCTTCCTTATTTGCTGGAGGGTGGTTCACACTCTGGTTCCTCTTTACTTTGGTTGAAAGCTTTGCCATGCTATTGTGTGACACCAGTCCTGGGGAGATGTAAGGAAATATCTACTCACTTCAGATAGGGAATCAATGGCAGAACAAAGTAAGGAGACCATCAAAGTTTAACATGGTGAACCGATGAGTTTATTGGGGTCACTAACAGGAGGATTTTAAGTGTTACAGCTAGGATGAGAAAGGCACCCTGGCAGTTGGGAGCCAAGGAATACCACAGTCACATCACACAACAAATCTCGCACAAAGGATTTATTGGGAGGGAAAANCCCAGGAGGGTGNCTACCTCTGTTTGGGTGAGAAACAGCAGAGCACTGAGCAGAAGACAGGATTTAATATAGGGTTTCTGAGGGGCAGAGCTTTCCAGGGTGGCCTGGAATTGGAGGGATTATATGGCCTGGTCTTGGGGCAAGATCAGGAATTGGTGGGATTTTTTTTTTCTGTAGGGCAAGGCCTGGCCACTCTCCACCTCAAGGGGCTGGGAATGGCTGTTAAGACCATTAAAGAAGTCGGGGGAGAGGGGCAGAGCAGAACTAGTCACTGGAGCTCCTCAGCAATGGGGCCTGGTGGTTGGAGTTCCTCAGAGGCAGAGTCTAGCCATTGAAGCTCCTGTGGTGGGTGAGGGAGGGGGTAGCTAGCTACTCATATGCCTCACTACTCAAGAGGTCAGACCTGGTTGCCAGAGTAGTCTAAGTAGTCTAGGGGTGGAACCTGGCAGCCAGAGGTCTCCAGGGATGGAGGCCTACAATGGGAGTCTCTGCTTGCAGCAGGGAAAGCCACCCCCAGCACCTGAGTGATTAGCCAACAAGGATGGGGTAGGGTTGCTTCCAGAAACAGACGGTCTCAAAGGCATTTGCATCACTGAAATCTCACCCCAGCATGGGTGATGGCTTACGAAAGCTGGGAACCTGAAGCTTCCTGCACACCCTGCAGGCCGCTCAACAAGAGGGAAAGGATCTCTTCTTCCAGACAGCTCACCTGGTCTGAGAATGTCTCTCCACAGTCCTTACTGCTTATACATGCTTGGACTGGGAGGAGCCTAGTGAGTCTGGTCAGTTTCAGAGACTTGCTGAGATTTCTAAGTTGCTTACTTCCTAAATTTTAACAAGCCTCCCTTTAAGATTTTCTGAGTCTTAGCCAGCNTCCCTGCAGGATGGGAAGTTTTATATCTGTTTAGAACAGTGATTTTCAACCTTCCTAATACTGCAACTCTTTAATACAGTTCCTCATGTTGTAGTGACCCCCATATAGGGTAAAAGGTCAGAGTCTATGTCTGGGTTTGAAAACCTATCAAAATCCACCAATCCCTGAGCTTGAAAACCCACCAGTCCCTGGGCTTGGCTTGAAATTCCACCAATCCCCACCCTGGACATCTCCACCCTGGAAAATTCTACCCTTACCCTTACCCCAGAAACCCTATATAAAGCCTGACTCCTGCTCAGTTCTGNACCGCTTCTCACGCAAGTAGAGGCACCCACCCTTATGTGTCTCTACCAATAAATCTCTTGTGTGAGGTTTGTTGTGTGATGTGACTTTGTAGTATTCCTTGGCTCCCAACTGCCAGGATACCTTTCCTTTCAGAGCAGTAACACTTACAAAAGGGAAACCTTTCTCCTCAGAGTTGTGACACACCCNAACCATAAAATTATTTTGTTGCTACTTCATAACTGTAATTTCACTACTGTTATGAATTGTAATGTAAACATCTGGTATGTGACCCCCAAAGGAGTCTTGACTCACAGGTTGAAAACTGCTGATTTAGAAAATCCTGTGTCTTCAAGAGTTTCTCTCCAAGACAAAGTGCATCAGTTCAAAGAAACACGTGCTTTTCTCAAACAGCTCAGTATCCAACTCCACCCTGAGGAATTTGGACAGACAAGCCTTTCTGTTTATAGATGGTAAGACTCACATCTGCCCTGCCAGTGATCTCCTACCCTCTGAGCAGCTGACAGTGTCTAGATGCATCTAGAAACTTCTGGAAATCTTTCCAAGCCTCCTAGCACCAGACGTTTCTCCACCTAGACATCAGCAGCCTTGGCATCAGAGCCAGCCTCTGGGAGGTTCGTTAGCCTAAACTGTCCCACTCTGCTTGCTTCTTTCAACTCCTCTGTCCAAATGTATAACTCACCTCATGCTCACTTAGATGAAGTTGTCTGTTCATATCCTACACCTGCCCTGTCCATAAGGAAAATAGGAGCCATTCACACAAAAGGCATTTGGAATGAGTTTGAGGTCACAGTTTCTTCTGCTATCCTTGAACAACATGGCTTCAAAATCCATTGGTTTCCATCTACTCGCTTCTACTCCCCAGTGAGGGTGGTAAGAAGGTGGGAAAGAACTAACTAGGGACTGATATGGAAAAGAAGGTTTCGGTGAATGTTTTGAATTTTCAAAGATTAAAATAACTAAAGAATTCTTGAAAAAAATCCTCAGTGGCTGGAGAGATGACTGTACACAAGCTTTTGCAGAGGACCAGAGTTTGTTTCCCAGCACCCATGGCAGGTAGGTTCACAAGCACCTAAAACTCCAGCTCAAGGGCATCTGATGCCCTCTTCTGGCTCCGTGAATAAATGCAATCATATACAGATAGCCCCACACAGACACACATAAATACACATAATTAAAAATTAAAATAAAATCTTTTAAAGATAATCTTAACAGTCAATCCAGTCTACAAAATTTGAAGGTAATTTGATAAAATACAAGGAATTTATTTCTAACAAGATGAAGTATACTTAGTTTTACACATGAGAGCAGTATTTCTTGATATATCTACTACCAGACAACAATAAAACAAAAACAAACAAACAAAAACATGAGAAAAACCTATTTCTCAGTGGTTAGGGAAATGCTCCAGCCAGAAAAGTGCTTGCTACATAAACATAAGGATTCATGTTCAATCCCCAGAATTCATGTAGCAATGCCAGGCACAGTGGCATGCACCTGTAATCCTAGTGCTGAAGAGTAAAGACAGGAGGATGTCCAGGGTTTGCTAGCCAGCCTAACCCAATCAGCAAGCCCCCAGTTCAGGAGAAGAATATACCTCAATATCACCCCTGGCCTACACACACACACACACACACACACACACACACACACAATTATTTGTAAGAAAAGCAAACATTGATATGCAAAGCTAGGTCAACCAAACCTACTACTAGATAGCAGGAGCCAACACCACCTTCACAGATAGAAAGTTCCAGAAGTGGAAGTCAGAAGGAAACAGTCATGGCACAGTGTTGGAGGTCTTGGAAACTGGGCAACTGGTTGATGTTGGGCAGAGTTAATGACGTATTTGGATAGATGGACAGGATTTGGTGATGGTCTCACCATCTCAATGAAATCTCAATGGAAAAGCTATTTTTCTTGATAAAACTTTATTTTGTTTGTTTCTTTCTTTTGATATTCCAGGAACAAATACTTTCTGGAGAACAAATGGCTCATCTCTTTCCGTGGCTTTGTCTCTTATTTCCCATTACAACAGGGAAAGATGCCTGATCTCAGTATCCACAGGCATCAGAATGAAGACTTTCTTGAGTTCTAAAGCTCACACTCAGTTCCAATTCTCTTTCCCTCTCCTTTGTCCACCTACCTTCCATCATTTAAGCAGTCAGTAACTTCATTTCCCAGCTTAGTCATTAAGTAACATTTTAGGCTTAACTATGATCAGCAGAGAAACATCAATTTTCTCTTNTAATGGAATTCTCTGCCCCAGAACTTTACAACAGGCTATCTTTAAGACTCCACTTTTTGGGGTGTGTGTTGCAATGGTTCGTTGTCTTGGTGTAGGGTGTTTCCTAGTCAACATATCATCAAGTCTCCTGTAGGTCACCTCCTTCTTTATCAAAGGACCTGTTCTTCTAGCTCTTCATTGTGGTTTTCCACACTCACCTGTCACTCTCAATCCATCTCCTTTCCAGTGGTACCTCCCAGTATCTTTATTCTGTTTGTGATGCTGGGAGCCTTTGTGTTTTAGCTGAGACAAAAGCTTTTCAGGTGTTGGTGAATCACACTGGTTGACTCTGGTCATCTCTGTAAAACTAAACAACAGACTGCTTTAGTCCACAGGGAAGTTAAAATCAATAATTGTTATTACACCAACAACCAAGGGACAAAAGGGGTGACTATAAGATACTCTGTGTATGTGTATATGCAGAGACATCAAGTATACATAAATATATACATACATAGTAATATTAGGGTTACACTAGCTCTTACAACTCAAGTTTCTAATTTTCTAACTGAATAAACATACCCAAAGATGTGATGAAATCTATTGAGAGGATAAACACAAGGTCAGGTTAGAAGCCATCAAGCGTCAAATTCTACCTCCCTATCCAGTGGTAAATAAATTCACTGTAAGGAAACCTTTGCATTGTCTGGGGACCCTTACTTACATGGGTTGTCTCTTACACAACTCTACTTAGTAAGAAAGTGATGGCTTGGTTACTATTGGNTCCTTTTACTATAAAAAGATGTCAATTAATATAGTCTAGAGATCCATGAAACTGGGACATTGCATATGGAACTGTTTTATGTGTTCATGGGTGTGTTTTTCTGAGGGTATTAGGATGTTCCCAAAGTCTGAAGGCCCACTGCACCAGAACTTGATTTTCTAAGAGACAAACTTATTCCTATTCATTTCTGTAGTGTAGAATTTCCTTCAAATTGAGCACTCCCTCCTTAAGGGAGGAGGGAAATTCATAAGACTCATGAAGTAAACAAAACCCAGGAAGTTCCTGAAACTTAGAAGATGCAAAAGGCTCCTCTCCAATTGTACAAGCAGTCAGCACTGTTAGAGAGAAGAGACTCTCAGACCAGCAACACTGTCCATAGGTATATGTAGGGATGATGCGGCTGTTTCAGGTCACCCACATTCTTGTAAGTAAGCTCAACAAGATCATTGTCTTGCAAAGTTGGGTTTGGGTGGAATCATTATTTGGTTTGTCATTGTTGGTGTCCTATCTGGGTTAAATAGACATTTGTCCATATCTCCCCAGGAAAAGGTAACCCATCAATGGAAATTGTTTATCTTCCTTTTCCTCCACAAATGGGGAAGATGGCAGATGACATTATTTGTCCATAAATTTTTTATTATTACTGTTATTATTATTATTATTATTATTTATTATTTCTGATCCTTGACTTTTTCCAGGACAGGAATGTTTTCCATGAAAATATAGAGCTTCCTACAGACCTGTGCAATAGGACTGGGATTATAACCATGTTGTGACCAATGAAATGTCAGTTGAAGGGACCTTAGGAGAAAATCAGTATTTTCTCACTAAATAAGTGGGATNTAAAAAGCATGTAACTGTCCTGGCCAGAGGAAATGTTCTAAATACAGGCATTTGTGTTCCTCCTTCTGTCAGACTAATGAAAGAGTGCAACCCAAGGAACTGGAATTACCCCAGGTGTTTCATGCCTGAAAATGAAAGGCTGGGGTCCCATGCCAGTCACAAGGGGGGTGGTCTCCAGAGAATAGATTTCACACAGTCCTGACAACCTGTCAGAAGACGTTGCTGAAGAGACTGGAACCCAGACAATAGTGATGGGTGAGACCTTAACCAGGACTGTTTAATTAAGCCTTCTATTTAAACCTTAAACCTCATATCAGGACCCTGAATAGAGACTTGGAGTCACTGAAGCTTTTTATTTATTCATCCTCCCAACATGGCCATGTTGAATAAATCTTTCTCTGCTTTTCATTATTACAATATCTCCTTAATCNGCATATTGAGGGTGGATGGCTGAGACTGTCTGGGCCCAAGCCTTGATTCTACAAACTGAGAACAAGCATCCTTGGCAGGCAGGCATCTATACTGCTTATCGTTCTCCTTTTTCTACCTGGGATGGAGATTATAATATCTCTCTTTAAACACAAAAACAAAACCACATACTAAGGATGTCTGACTATGAATATATATCAGGTATAGTCCTTGATTCCTTCCCTGATGTATTACTTGAAGACTGTCTCCTAACTTAACAATATTATGAGAAAAATTCACACTGTCCTAGATTTTAGTTGCATCCAGTTAAATACAAAATGTGGTATGAGCGCCTGCCTTACATGAACATTTAAAATCAATTAGTGTGCATGCTGTCACTTGGGTGTGTTGCTTCCAAAATTCAGGGGTTGAAATGTGATGGCATTGAGATGTGATGTGAGGTCTGTAAGAAGTGCTCTTCCCTGAGCACTATTAAGGCNCTTACAAAAGAGTCTGTGTAGGGGTTGGAGACACGGCTCAATGGTTAAGAGCACATGCTGTTTTTGCAGAGGACCTAAGAATCCAGGTTAGCCCCATCACCAGGGGAATCTGATGCCCTCTTCTGGCCTCCATGGGCACTGTATTCATATGCATATACACACAAAGAGATATACCCCTAAATAAAAATAAAATCTCTTTTTAAAGAAAGAGATTGTATGCAGCTTTCAGCAATTTGTTTTTCCCTGCCCCTCCCCATCAGGTGCCTTAATCTTTGACTCATATGGGAGAAATAAATTTCTGTTCTTTACAAATTGTCCAGGTGCCTGTACTCTGTTACAGCAGCACAAAGAGGACTATAGCCTGACATCGACATCGTAAGTCCTTGATAAACGTTAGCTATCATTGCTATTGTTGCTGTTGCTTTCATTGTCAGCATTACTACTGGGCTTCTTCCACTATTAGGTACTGCTAGGATNGCTTTGAGCATACATGCCTTGAGAAAGACAAACACAACAGAAGGAAGTCTGAAAGAGTTGTAGAGAACAGACAGGAAGTGTTTGTTGGGCATGTAGGATTCCTAGCTTGAGGGACTACTGCTTCATGCTAAAAAACTCATCCTAAAGAAAGACAAAAGGCAAGAAAAGCCCCAGTTAGGACAATACACCCAGGGNGGGAGGGTGTTATCTAATTTCAGTGTCCTCTGGTCTCAATTTCCCTTCCCTTCCCTGGNTCACTGTAATGTGAATGTGTGTTCTCTACAGTAGAANTTATCATTCATGCCAGGGTGAACTCATTGTCTGGGAACCCTAGGGTTGGCCTACTCATGGCATGTTCAGACTGAGATAAGTCTTAGGAGAATGATGTGAGACTAGGTAGCTCAGTTGGTAGAGTGCTTGCCTAGTGTGCATGAAGCCTGGGGTTCAATTCTCAGTACTAGATAAACCAAGAATGGGGCTTACAATCCCAGAACTTGGGACATGGAGGCAGGAGTATCAGAAGTTCAAGGTCATCCTCGACTACACCGTAAGTTTGAGGCCAGCCTGGTCTATGTGAGACAATATCTCAAAAAAATAGAGAGAGAGAAAGATGTGACATGTAGTGATAATGTCTGTAATCCTGGTACNTGAGAGGATTTGAAACCAGCCTAGGTAACATGGAGAGATGTTGTCTGGGGTGAGGGAAGTATAATTGGTCCAAGTTATTTGGATAATCATTGGCAGAATGAAAAAGCACTAGAAATGTGTGTAGTGAACTAAAACAAAGGCACATTATCTTTATTTCATTTTTCTGTTTCTAGTTTCCCTCCATAGCACTGTTGATTATCTTGGCAAGACTAAAGAAACAATCCCATTTACATCTGAACACTGTTCTCTGGGCTATGACAAAATATACAAGAGCAACTTAAGGAAGGAAGGATTTATTTGGGCTCATGGTGGGAGGGTACAGGCCATTATGACAGGGAAAACATGGTGACAGTATCGTGTATGTAATCAGGAAGCAGACAGAGATGAAAGCTGCCGTACAGCTCACTGTCCCCATTGTATTCCTCCCGGGACCCCAGTCACTGGAATGGTGCTATCCACTTTGGTGAGTCTTCCCTCCTCAGTCAGTCATCTCTGGAAACAGGCTCACATATGTGCCGGTGTGTCTGCTAGGTAGTTCCAAGTCTCTCCAAGTTGACACTAAAGATGAATTATCACAATATCCCAGAAACATCATTAAGAATCTCTGGTTTGATGCCCTGTGTAAGCTCTGCACCAATGCCAACTGACACATGTGGAAGCTTTCACTTTTCCAAGATGTGTACTTCTGCTAACTGACTGGAAAACTGCGTCATGTCACCTCACCTTTCTGGGTCCTCCTACACAGCACACAGCACATCTAGAGTCTCTTAGATGAGTATATCATTTCTAGGGTAGATCTGTTTTCGACCTCTGTGACCCTGTGCTTCTATCATTACCACAAGANGGACATTTCAATGTCCTATAGGGACTGGGGGATTTCTTTTTACTTTTTCTTTTTCTCTGGGACAGGGTTTCACTATATAGTCCTGACTGGCCTAGAGAAGGTTGGCCTCTAACTCACTTCTTGCCTCTGCCTCCTAAGTGCTTATGTCCTCTTGGAAACGAAAGTTATTTCCCACTTAGAATTAAATCAGCAAATAAATGAGCTTCTCCTGGCACTGTCTTGCTACCACAGTCTCCACAAGCCACCCTCCCTGGACTATAGCATGTTCTATGGATTACTGTTGGTTCCTGGGAGAAGAAAGGTACAGAAAAACAGGAGATGCCCTATCCAGAAACTTGCCAAGAAGATACACATGCCTTATTGTGAGTTTATTACATAAGGAATTGTAGAAGAGATGCATTTCCTCTTGGTTGCTGCAGAAGTGCATTACAGGNCAAAATAGAGAGAGGCTAGAATGGCAGAGCGAAGGGCNGTAGATTGCAAAGACAAGATGGAGGAAGGACTGTAAGTCTCTGAGGAAGCCTGGGGTTGAAGGCATCTGCACACCATCAGCATTCAACTGGGCTGACAGGACAGACAGACCGCTCTGTGGCTGCTGCGGGACTTGAGTATTTTCCCCAAACCTCAGGGCACTCCTCTGCCCTCTGTACTCCACCCCAGTGCATGGCAGGAAGAAATGGCTTTAAACTGTAGCAGGAATTTTTCTGTGTATATCTTGATGGTAAGAGAAATGACACGATTTGAGTCATTTCCAGACAGGTAAAGCTATTAATTCTGAGAGCCAGTTTTCAAAGTCATGTTGGTCTGATTCATCAAATTTCTGGTGGTCAGGCTGAGGGAATGAAAAGGCTGTGTCCACTTCTGGGTAATCAATACGTGGAGCCCTCCATGACTTTATGCACAAGTACATGGTTTCCACAAGACACACCAAATCACTGAGCCTTGACTGCCATCTAGCGTTCATTTAATTTCCTTTTAGAGGCTGAGCTTCATGAAAATCATTTGAGTTTACAAAGATGTGCACTGAAAGATAAAGAGTGTCCCCTAATGCTCTGACAGCATACCATGCAGCGTTATCTAAACAGAGTATGAGGACATGGCAAATCGCTGATAAATTATGGAGGTTCTCTTACCAGTGGAAAACCTTGATGCTCAGAGCTTGTAAAGGACCATCAAGGGCAAAAGTGGAAGTGGACAAGATCTGGAGTCCCCATTCTGCTCCCTTCCTATTAATTATGCAACGACATGTCTGACCAGGAGCATAGGCTTCAAAGCCAGCCCAGGGCTCAGAGCTACTGTAGTTCCATCCATTATTAGCTGTGTGGCCTTGGCCAAGCCACTTAACCTCCCTGAGCCTGTTTCAGTGGCACAGGCTTAAACACTCTTCCTCCTTCGTGGTGCAGTTAACTAAAGTTTTCAATTGTTGAGGGGTCAGATGTGTCTTGGTGTCATCTACTTNTCGAGTTTTCCTCCTAGGACGTAAGAGATTTTAACCGAGGCTGCTTTTGCAGTAAATGGATGTGATGAAGGAAAGAGACTGGGAGGAGAAACAAGGCTGAAAGAAAGATAAAAGGAAAAGAATTTTATGGAGGGAAAAGAGTAAGCAGTAAACAAAACTAAACACAAAATAAAATAAAAGCACAAGATTTTCTCGAGTTAAAAACAAATTAGATAAATATAAGACTAGTTTATTAAGTTTAATTCTTCCTGTTAAGTTTAAAGTGTTTGTTTAAATTAATCTCAGGTAATCAATTTAAAACTGGAAGAGAT
>LZPO01034864.1:142512-152974 GCA_001675575.1 Neotoma lepida
GATCCCACACAGTGGCTCACAACCATCTATAATTACAGATGTTGCACACTCACATTCTCTTATTCTATCCTCCTCTCTCCCTCTCCCTGTGGTAGTTTCAATGTATTTGAACCCCATAAACTCATAGGGAGTGGCACTATCAGGAGGTGTGACCTTGTTGGAGGAAGTGTGGTCTTGTTGGAGGTGGCTGGATGACACACCTTTAATCTGGGACANACCTTCTGTTGGAAGCATGGCAATGTGGGGGTGGGCTTTAAGGTCTTTGACTCAGGCTTCNCTCAGTGTGATAGTCAGTGGACTTTCTGTTGCCTCTGAGTCAAGATGTAGGACTCTCAGTTCCATCACCATGTCTGCCTACATGCCACCATGCTCCCTGCCATGATGGAGTGAACCTCTGAACTGTAAGCGAGCCCCCTCAATTAATGTTTTATTTTAAGTGTTGCTGTAGTCATGGTGTCTCCACACAGCAACAGAAACCTACCTAAGACACTCCCTCACCCTCCCCACAGAAAGCAGAAGATAACATTACAAAGTCATCTCACTGGTCCCAAATATATCTTAAAACAGTATTTTTTTTCTCTTGGTTTCATATTCTTTTAATGTTACATACAAGGAGTAACACTGTATGTATATTTCTGATTTGTTCCTACCTTCCATTTCATGGGCTGACTTATGTTCATTTTATGTAGCCATAATCATTCATCATCACTTACACGCTGTACATTTCTCAATTAGTATAGCAATATGTATCATTTACTCATTCTCTTGCTGTTGCTCTCTGATTTTAGATTTAACAAAACAAAACAACAACAACAACAAAAATCCCTGCCACCTTCCTTCATTTTTCCAGAGAAATTTGAGATGTTGAAAATAATCTTTGGAAGGAATTCTAAAATATGTAGCTGTACACAATAAATCAAAACTATTGTACTCCCAATAATTTAAGAGAGCCTACAGGCAATTTATGTATGCAAGTGCTACTTCATTAAAAATCCTAAACCTGGGCTAGGTGTGGTGGCACACACCTGTAATCCTAGCACTTGGGACAATGAGACAGGAGGATCAAAANCTCAAGGTAATAATGAATTTGAGAGAACAAGGCCAGCTGTGGCTAGGTGATACACTGTCTCAAAGGAGTACACTTGGTATCCAATGTATAAAACAACAAAATTTACAAGTGAGGAGAATTTTATAACTGGTGGGAGGTATTCAACATTTACAGAGGAATGAGTATACAGCTTCTACCATGTGTAATGCAGAATTTGTNAAATTTTTTTCAAATAGATCAACCAAAGGACTCAAGAAAGACCTGGCATATAATTCACAAATTCTCAAGAAAGACCTGGCATATAATTCACAAATTCTNCTCAAGAAAGACCTGGCATATAATTCACAAATTCTCAAGAAAGACCTGGCATATAATTCACAAATTCTATAATCACAATATATTCAATAGATAATGTATTTCAGTAGTTATCNTAGGTAAAATTTTTGTTCCCATTTGTTATTTTTTAACTTTTAATTTACTTTTATTTTGTTACTTGACATAGAGTCTACACAGCCCTGGGCTAACTTGGAACTCACTGTGTCNACTAAGCTGGCCTTGAACTCAGAGATTTTCCCTACATCTGCCTCCAGAGTATTGGGATTAAAGACATTCATCATCATACCAGGCCCTACTTTACACTGATAATACCACTTTCCATACAGAATTCTAGACCAGTGCAAATTAAGAGAGAAATGGTTAAAATTAGACTCAGGGACTAAGCATGAATTTTATCCTATTCTAAGAAATCCTTTGGGGGAGAGAAGTATACAGATGAGATGGGATCAGCATGCTCATCCTGTTTAACTAGATTAGTTGATCTTTTCATCTGATTTATCCATGGAAATTGCAAGATTATGGTTAAAATATCAATAGATCCAAAGATCTATAAACCAATAAAAGAAACAAGGTTGAGTGTTGGCTCTGCCATTGAAGAACTGTGCAATCATTAGGTAAATAGCTTTACTTCTACATCCTGATTTCCTCATTAAGAGGGGGAGGGGTATCNTTTGTACTTCTTGTGGATCTAAAACTTTTAATTAGGCATATCCTACTATATACCACATCAAAAACTTTCTGGGCTGTGGACATAGGTCAATGGTAGTGGAGTACATTATTAGCACACCACTCTGGACTCAATCCATAACACTACATGAACAACAACAAATACTTTCAGAGTTACAGGAGGGCTTTAGAGATCTCTTGTGAGTTGGGACCCACTCATTTTGTAACCATTTAATGTAAGCCTAGCAGAAACAGTGGTCAAAGTCTTCTGAGAGGTAGGTATGAGAATCGGGATCCTAGCCAAAATGCCTATGCAGTTTTCTCAGTATTTTCAAGACTAACACCTGTGCCTGGCCAGCTCCTGCCTAAGCACACAGGTACATACTGACCTTNGAGAACTGAGCCATTGGAACAAGTTCTCCCATCAAGCTTTTCGCTGGAAGTGCTATAATACAAATGTCTTTGAAAACACATGCACTTGTATACTTAGGAGATTAGGCCTTCAACTGACATCGCCTAAAAGAAGTCTTTGTACATGTTGTGGGGGTGCTTAGGAGAAAGTAAGAGTTACTTACCCATGATCCTTTTTCAATGCATCTACAATACACAGTAATTCAATAATCTGGGCTCTGATTTCATCCAGGGAAGTTTTTTTCCCATCATCTGCTTCCGCTTTAGCTTTGAGTTCTAATGGAGTTAGGAAAGCAGATGTATTTACTTTAGAAGCACTTGAAGGTGTTGAAAGAGATGGCTGCAAAACATAAAAATTGTTTCTCATTATGCTTGTGTTTATATTTAATATTATATTTGAATTCAGAAGACTATATTTTGTTCTGGTTTTCATTTTTAACACAGGTCCACATGTAGTCCAGGCTGGCTTATAACTCCAGATCCTCATATATTAAACTTCTCATCTTCCTGCCCCCCACCTCCCAGGTATTGAGATTACAGTTTATACAGTATTGGGGATTAAATCCAGGGCTGTAGATACTAGGCAAGCACTCCAAACTATATTCCCAGATCACGATGTTTTTACAAGAATACAAACAATTAATGTAATATATATTAAGCATTCCTAATTTGAAAATACCTAACCTTAAAAATTCTACACCAGACTTTGTTTCAAACTGCAGGCATGCTTAAATGTGGGCAAGGAATTACATAAACAAATGAATTTTATGTTTAGTCTTGAATCCCAGCCCTAAAATATATATAATCGCATATCTGAAAATTTTCCAAAATTCCAAACATTTTAGAAAAAGGATATTCAACTATGCTTCAAGATAAATGGGACCCACTGCACTGGATGTGGGACTGCTCATAGCCTCAACTGTGAGTTCCAACCAGAGCTTCAGACTAGCGCATCACTCAAAGCTCATCAGACAATCTTCTTGTAGTAAATGGTAGTTAAGACAGAGGCCTACAACTGGACAATGTGCAGAGAACAAGAGACTGTGGAGTACTCAGTCCTAAATGGGATGTCTGTGTCACACCCCTTGCCTCAGTTCATGGATCTAAGCAGAATAAGAGGCACAAAGATGGTAAGAGCCAGGGGTGGTGGATGACTTCAAAGGACAAAACAGGGCAGATGCACTTATGAACTCAAGAGACTGGATAGCATGCACAGGACCTGTACAAGCTCAAGCCAGACAAACTCCTAGCTCAGAGAAGGGAAGTGGACATATAGTCCCACCCCTGGCAAAGAAGCTGATTGCAATTAATAACTGCTAGAAGAGCAAATCAGTTTTCTTCAATGGAGTGAAGCTAAGTGTATACTGACCACACCCCAGGGCAGGCCCCACGCTCAGGCATAGTTGGCCAACACAAATGGACTCCTTATTTTCTTGTAGGTTGGGTTTTATTAAGACAGAAAAAAAATGTGAATTTGCTAGGAAAGGAGGTGGGTGGGTGTGTGTCTGGGAAGAGTTGGAGGAGGGACAAGAATATGATCAAAATATACTGTATGAAATTCTCAAAGAATAAAAACATTAAAAAAAGATAAATGGTAACTCTGAAATTCCAAAAGCAGTTTGGTATTCATTGCTGGGGGAACCAATAAAAAATAATGTGCAATCACTAGTGTTTTATCTGTTTAAAGGAAGGAGATACCCACTGGCTTATCTAGTGGACGTCTGCCTAGTGGGACATCTACAAGTAAAACTGTATCAACATTAAGGTGCTGTTTCAATCTTTGTTGTTACAAATATTCAAAGCCTCACTTAAAAGTAATTATGAAGAATTTAGTTAAGTCCACAAACTACTTTTGGATTTTACTAAAATCAGTCCTTTTAGAAATGTTCCAAGAGACTGTTGACAATATAGAGAATCAGNTTAAATGTACTTGATAATTCAAGAAGTGGCCAAATATTCTNGAATGAAAATGAGGAATAACTAACCTTTGGTATGTGTAATTTCTAACAAAACTGTCTTAATAAAAATGATTAACTTTAGAAAANAAACATCACCACATAAACAGACAGGTCCATCTATTCTGCCACTAATTCCAGGACATACAGAATGCTTAACAGAGAGTGCCAAGAACCAAACTAAGGAATGAGTGAACAAATCCTGATTTCCAACCTGCTAACCCTCAGAAGTAATTAGGCTGAAATTACAGGAGTTGAGCTTAGTCATACACACCTATGGAGGTGGAGGCAGGAGGATCAACACAGGTTTCAGGGGGCCTGGTAAACACACAGGAAGGTACAGACCAGTCAGGGCCACATAGAGACCCTACCTCAAAACAAACAAAACAGGCCCCATCCTCCAAATTATTTTATGTGACCCAATTCCAGAGTGTCTGTTTAATAAGAAAATGAAACAATATACAGATCTATGCTTTGGAAATATGAAACATATAGCACATTCTTTAAAATAAGGTTAAGTGCTTCTATTATTAAAAAAGGTGATGTGACTTCAGCAAGAATTACTTTATTTCTTGACAAAAGAGAGAAAATAATCTTTCTTAGAAGGATGCCGTCAGCTTCCTGACTGATGGCTACCACACACCTTACCAACTAAACAACTCTAGGCCATGGTGGGTCCTACCTTTGAAGGGTAGCTTGTATCCTTTTTAAGCTCCGACAGCTTTAGGCCGCCAGTATCATCTTCTTTTGGTAACTTCAAGGTTTTTTCTGGGCTTTGAGTTGGCTACATGTTTAGCATTAAAAAAAAAAAAATGAAGATAGAGATTTCATAAAAAGGAAATTCACCAAGCATGTGCACAACACAGCCCTACACTCCTACCACTTAGTTGCTGCTGTTCCCACTGCTCACGGCTGTGGATCGTGTGTAACACNACTTCAGACTACATAGCACTTTTGCATATCTGAAGGGCAAAACCAGCTTTCTTCATAGAAACAAAAACTTTTTCCACTGAGGTAATTTTAAAACAACACTGTGCTGATGAACTAATATAGTAACGCTGAAGTAGATTTGCATTCCAAACAACAAATAGAAAGCATGAAAAGAAGTTACTCAGCTATGAGAACAAATACCACAAGAGGTGGGAAAGTCCCTCCTTCCCTGGAGTCTAGATCTGCTGCTCAGTTCTCCTCACTGACCCTGCTGTGCTGACTGAACAAAGTCCCTGCTCCCCACTGGCCCTGTGCTCTGACTACAGTCTCAAGACAACTCCATTTTCTGATTCTGGATCCAGTCATACAAGACTCNANTGAACTGGACATCTCTCTTTTCCTGTATTTTCTTCAATAAATAATTATAAAGCTACCTTCCAGAGTTTTAAAATTAGGTGTGGCTATAAATCCACTCATTCTCATCTTAAAGGGGACTTAGCACTTTCTTAATCTTCTGTTTTCCTAAAGTAAGGGAAACTCACAGAATGGCCACCATTGAAGCGGCCAGGCAATCTTCTTCCAGGCATCTTGGGTCTATTTGCAGTGAGATGTAACAAGTTCTCTGAAGAAGCTATGTCATCAAAATTTACAAAATCTAGAGAATAAAAATAAATATCACCAATTAAGACAGTTGCTCCTTCTAAAAGGCAAAAAATAGTATTTCTGGTTTCTTACACTATGAATTAAAAGTCACCACTAAGTTGAAAAGCCCACAAATTGATCAGTGCTTTATATATGCATTTGGAAAACAACACCCATGCTCTTTTAAAAAAAAAAAATCAATCTTTCTACCATATACAGTAAGACCTTTTCAGTCATGTAAGACCTGTTTCCCACAGTTATGCTCAACAAAATGTTCTTATAGGAAGAATTCTGTACCATGAACTGCAGTAGAATAAAAAGCTGTCATTTGAGGTTCTCACATTTTTAAAAAAACTATTTAAATCCTCAATTAATTACAACTTAGAGAAATTTTACATGTACAACATTTTAAACTTCACTCTGTGGACTAATAACAAATTTGAAGGACTAAACTGTATCTGATACCTTGTTGCTTTCTACGTATTCTCAATGTAAAGTTAAGTTATGATTTAATTACATGAACATATATAAATGTTATAGTCAGGACTCAAAACTTAGACACAATATAAGAATCNTAAGCTAGTTTTAAATCTAAGGCAAATAAAGATATCAAGTGTAAATGCTACATAGGCCACTAATTTATTTCTCTGCAATTAATCAAAGGCTAGTTGACCCTTGACCAAATAATTTGTTTTAAGGACATATAAGACATATAGGGTACCTCATATATATTAGTTGTTTAAAGTACATAACCTTTAAACAATGGTATGTACTGCCTGGAGTTTTCTAGAGTAGCCAGAAAACCTCAAACAAGTTGTTATTACTCTGAAGCTCAGATGTCTACAGATGGCACCAAATCTTTTATAAATTCCTGATACTGTCCTGATCAGTCTAATTTCCTGTAGCTCAGATAAATAACTAGGAATATTAACCACAGCCAAAATACCNCAATCTCCAGGAGACTCATCTTTCTCATTACCATTTGTCTGACAGCTGTAAAACTTATCAGACACTTACATGTCCAAATTCATTTGTTGTTTCTTTATAAAAGACCTACACGTCAACCTCAAAAGTTTAATTCATCAAACTTTATATTCAAAGTAATCTACAGAATTTTAAGAGATGGAGAATACAAAGTAAAACGAATTATCACTTTGGAAATGCACACTGCACAACTCAAACTACTGGTTGATTATTAAGTTTTCTTATAGATTATTTTGTGTGTTCTACCTGGACAAATACATCAAAACAGATGCTATAATTAAAAAAAAAATCAGTTTAATTTTTCTGGTCTTTTCATAATTTTAATTATAAAATATAGCAAACCATAGGAAGAAATAAGCAACATTAGTGGAAAATTAATTACATAATCTAAAAGGTTTGGTTTAAATATTAAGTATATCTCATTCTGTTTATAAATATATTTTAAAAATTGGTATAAAAATGTTAAACTGATAAATGTCCCTTACTGACCTATGGGAAAACTATCATTTTGATCAAAGCAATAATTTTCAAATGCATATTTAAGCAACTTGCAGAAAAAAAAAGAGAAACAAAACAGAAAAAATGGAAGAAATTAAAGGAAAATGAAATAGAAAGGGTAGATTTTTTTTTTAAATGTAGGTTTACAAAGTACAGCATACTCATATAAAATGCCTTCATACATCCAATTTAGGGTTACAGCACCAAGACAACTTTACCATTCTAAAACTCTCTCAGGTTCTCCATTTAAGACATCAAATAAAAGAGAATAGTGCACATTTTGGATTTACGATATACCTAACCTTTTATAAGTGAGCTAAGATTAATTAACAATGGCTTTACACTGTGAAAATGGTATAAAGGCATCAACTCTAACAATCACATCTGTCACTCTGACAGACACTTAACACTTCTGTATATCCTAAGGAAGACATGGACAGGTTTTAAAAGAGCCAAATGATACATCAATTGTGGGAGAAAATCTGATTTNTATGGTTGCCAATTTTTNGAAGCTGTATTATCAAAAGAATATTTTAAATTATAATCAAGAAAAGTTTTCAAAAATGAACTTCAATTTATTTTAAAATGGAAAACCAAAAGGGTTAGAATAAATAGACAA
The DNA here is from genome assembly GCA_001675575.1 of Neotoma lepida. Classification (NCBI taxonomy): domain Eukaryota; kingdom Metazoa; phylum Chordata; class Mammalia; order Rodentia; family Cricetidae; genus Neotoma; species Neotoma lepida. The sequence continues at coordinate 150,602 of LZPO01034864.1, forward strand.
ACAAACACGTACACTTTCGCAGAATTACAAAGAAAAAGATTGATGTGCACCACCTTATACTGAATATATTACTTTGATTTCTTTTATAAATTGTTATCTTACCAAAATGGAGAAGGGTAGGATAATTTCCTGACACGTAAGAAGGGAGGAAACATGGCAAACAGGCTAGGAAACAAAATCTGGAAAGAAAAGTCAAGGATAGGAATGTCTAGAAAAAAGACTAAACCAAAAAAATTATTTTACAAAGCAGGAAAAAAAGAACAGTTGTAGATGAACAGAAGCATTTCAATGTCTAGCAACCAAGGTTATCTGAACTTACACAAACGTGTACTTATTTTAGATTGATTCCTGTGTCTTTCAAAAGGAAAATTTTCAATTACTATTCATTTCAATATACAGTAAGATTTTTAAGCCACATTATATTACTCACTGAACAATACCAAGACAGTTTCTAAAAGAACAGCTTNTTACTGTAAAAGGCCAAGGGTTAGAACAAATCAATGTTCTAACATCTCATAAGATAGCTGTAACTAAAATGACACCATCTTTTTAGTCAAGTTCTNNTGTTTGGTGCATGACAGTGATAAAGATGATTTAATTTTATGTACTGTAAAATAAAAACATGCCAACAGCAAACAGTATTTTTAAATTCTTCACTATAAATTTGATTCAATGTAATCTTTGACATCTCTCATTATATATACACACATATATCCACATATACAGATACATATATATAGAAAGAGAGATACTAAGGCCTTAATGCTAGCTCTCTATGATCTAAGCAAAAGAATGATTACTAGGAATAGGAACACCATTTTGTTCCTAATTTGGATACAAATCTCACTGTATATGTCTACTATTTAATAGTAGCCTTATTTGAAAAGTTCCATTATAAATTATTCCTGAAAGAAATATATGAGTAAATATTAAAAAAGCATTTCAAAGAAAAGTAAATCAGCTATAAAGGTAAGAGAAATAATTTATTCAACAATATCATGGCTGCTTTGGTATCAAATACATAATTTTTTTACNAAAATTTACTTTTAATTTTAAAAGAATTTATCAAAGAGAAAAAATAATCAAAAGAGATAATATGTTTCTATCAAAGGACACTTCATCTGAACTTCTCAATGTAATTGCAATGCTACTAGTAAATTCTTTCTTTTTTTGGTTTTCCGAGACAGGGTTTCACTGTGTAGCCCTAGCTGTCCTGGAACTCACTTTGTAGACCAGGCTGGCCTCGAGCTCACAGAAATCCACCTGCTTCTGCCTCCCAAGTGCTGGGGTTAAAGCATGAACCACTACTGCCTGGTCTAAATTTCCTATCTACTGTCTTAAAATTAATTTCAAAAGTACTTCTGCATCTTAAAAATTGTTATTTTAGAAATGTGACTGTTCACTGATAATTAATTGGTAATGGCAATTAAATTTTCCTTAAAACTAATTTTGATAAGCATTTGAAAACAAAAAATAAATTAAAGCACAGTTCCTAACAGCTCTATAATTTGTAGCACTGCTATATATGACCACAATGGTGAGGAAACTGAAATTATTCATACCATTAAAAAAGGAAAGTAAAAAAAATGAATATTCTAGGAATGACTTTCTTGTACTTGTTTAAAAGAGCATCTATATTTACATATATACATCAATGTTTATTTTAGCTTTATAAACAGGAAACTGTTTGTGAAAATGAGGTAAGGAAATCATGTCCTTCAGAGACCAAAGCAGAAACAGAATGAGATGGATTTTAAAATGTGGAGGGCTAAAGAAACAAAACATTCCCAATATCCTCCACATCCGGTGTTCAGGAGGACAGCGGATAAAGAGGCTCATTTGGTCACAAGTTAAGCAAGAAAAATGATCCAGGGAATAAACCTGCATATTAAACAAAANCCAGAGTTTTAACACCAAAGTCAGTGTGGTTTCTACTATACTATTTCATGTCAAATTACTNTGCTCTAGCCTAATGCCAAACCCGAGGTTATACTCAACCCAAAACTCACAGGAGAGGTAGAACACTTCTATATTACAAGGACAGATTGAAAGTGCTCAAAAATCAAGCCTTCGAGTGGCAACAGGACTTTATCAGTGGGAAATATCACAGCTGGCCTCAAGGTACAGATAGAAATCAGTCGAAACAAATGTGCACTAAAAATATTATCAAATTACCTTAAGGAAATCTATTTAAAATTATACACACAGTGTATGAAACTAATTTTGTTTGAAATGATGTTTATAAGAGAAGCTATTTGCTGCCAGCCATGACACCTCTATCCAGAAAAGAACCCATGTCTAGTATACTGCTAAAAATGTAACAATGGCTCAATAAAGAATCTGTACTTAATTCCCAGAGTTTATAATTACTGA
>LZPO01034864.1:153269-163966 GCA_001675575.1 Neotoma lepida
AAAAAAAAAAGACTGTCTATGGATGTACATTTAGAGAGAAAATAGAAAAAAACGTGAAAACTTGAGGGCTTGGTGAGCTAGCTCAACGTAAGAGCTGTACTGAGGCTAGCCATGGTGACACATGCCTTTAACCCCAGCACTCTGGAGGCAAAGGCAGGTGGACTTCTGTGAGGTCAAGGCCAACTAAGTAACTTGGCCTATAGCNAGTTACAAGACAGCCAGTGCTACCTAGAGAGACCTTGTCTCATTCAACAAAATAGAATGCTCTTGGAGAGGACCACAGTTTCATTTCCAGAAACCACATGAGGTGGCTCACAAACTAACTGTAACTTCAGCTCCATGGGGATCTGATGTGTCTTGCCTCTATAGGAACCTGAATTCACATATGCATGCACACAGAGACATACAAACATATACATAATTGAAAATAATAAAAACAAGTTTTTTTAAAAAAAATCAAAAGCTTATTTCATCTAAAGTGTTGTAAAACTTCTACTACCTTAAAATTGAATAGAACAGATATTCAAGAGTGATACAATGCAACATTAAAAAAAACAAACTTCAATTCCCAAAGGCAGCCATCAAATTTAAGACTTCTATGATAAAGATCACAAAAATTGGGGCAATTTGAAAGATAATACCAACAGATGCTTTTATTTAAAGCATTAAATTTGTATAAATAGCTGGATTTTCTTCAACTACTACTTTTGAAAACATATTTCTGATTATATTTTGAGTAAACATAAAAACATGAGTTGTGACGATTCTACTGTTTTACTACTAACATCTATAAAAATAGTGGATGTTTTAAATCATTTTCCATTTTTCATTTAGTTGTAAATAAGGGTGATTTTTGCAAATAAGACACAAAAAGTCTATTTTAGTGAACTTTTCTAAGCTATAATTAGCATCATAATTTGCAAATATTTGGTAATTAATGAATGTGGCATCGTCCAGAGAAGGATGCAAATATGACAAAGGGATTTACAAAATATTTAAATGAGATGAGACTTTGCATTGATAAACTGAAAAGACAGAAGAAAAACAGATTATTTTTAAAATTTAAAATTCAATAGAGTATTTTATAAAATCATAGCAAGTCTAAGTATAATTACCACTGAAGCTTAAATGTAAATGTAAAATGTTAGCACTGAAGCCAAAAGGACTTTTATGACACTAAGATTTTCTAAAATATATCAGAGCATTTATCTACATGCAAAGACTTCAGCGTTCTGGCACTCCTGATGTGCCTATTGATGTGTCTGTACCTGATTCCATAAAATATGGGGGAAACAGCATCTATTTCCTAGGGCTACAATGAAAGTAAAAAGAGAATATACATGAAAAAGTCCTTTGAAAACTGTAGAAATTAAAAAGGAATGCAAAATACTATACAAAACACTATCTGTTACCATAAAGTAAAAGAACTTCACCAAGATGATTGTGCTGCCAGCTTTCCACCTTTCAACTACTTAAAGAAGCAAGAAGAAGTATGTATGTACAACACAAGACGGCAAGAGTCCTAAATCTTAAGAAACACTCTTTAGCAAAAGTGAAGCCAGTTGACAAATAATAAAAATATTTTCTTGTAGATAACAAAAGTTTCTCCAGATGAAGATAAAAATGTTTGTTTTATAAAATACAAAGTATTGCTAGCACTAAAAGTGTATGTCATCCTGGCATCATGTTTTTTAAAAAGCATGCATGCAGTACAGATGGTGGCCAGAAGAGGGCTTCAGGTCACCTGGAGTCACAGTTAAGAGCTGCCNTGTGGTTTCAAGGGAAGGAACCTAAGTCCTCTGAAGGAGCAGCCAGTATTCACAACCANTGAACCATCTCTGTGGCCCCTCATTTTCAAATTTTTAAAACCAAAATGTGCTCAATTCTAATTTAGGAGTAATGGTCATTACATTATAAAGATATAATGAAGTANTAAGCATGTCAATCTTGTTCATTCCTTTCTCATTAGTAAGATATCTCTGCTCAGACACAACTACATTCTGCACACCTAACATGCTCATTTTTCTACTCTGGCTACCAAATTTTAAGCCCATTTAAACTAGTAGCCATTATTTCTTTCTGCAAATTGCATACACAAATCTTAAGTTTCTAAAAATCCATTCTGACTCCTTTTTTAAAGCAGTATCCTGTCCATTCTGGCTTACCTGTTTCTTTAGAGTTTCTGACTACAAAGACATCAAAGTCTACTGATTTTGGCCTAACTGGTAATTGTTCAGGATCTAGCTTTGGTTTTGATACTGGCTCGGTTTCAATCTTTGAAGAAATTGTAGAAACTTCTCCATTAATTCTGAAATGAGAAAAACAAACATGCAAAAATCACTTGAAGGTAAAATAGAACTTTTAAATAGTGACTGAATGGCATTAAAGATTTTGTGTAACACAATACTAGTTTTTATCTGTTCTATAAAGCTATGCATGAACACAGGCTTCTAATCCTAAGACTGATCACAACAAAGTCAGAAACGCAAGAACAGTTTAAGCAAATTCATTGATTCTGAATATTAGATTAACAGTTAAAGAATTAATAGTCTACAAAGAAATAACTCTATAAAAAACAGATATTTAAACTAAGAAAGGCAAAAACGGATATTTAAACTAAGAAAGGCAATGGAGCCCTTCAGGTGGAAGGAAGTAATNAACGTCTAATTTTAAATCAGGTTAGAGCTTACTTGGCTGCTGGAGGTGGAGGAGGAACTGGTTTGTCTGGTCGCTTTGGGTACACTGTTCCAGGAGACCGCAATAAATTATTGGCTTTGGTAGGTGGAGTGGGCTTTTTGGGTGGGACTTGAGGAGCAGCTGGTTTAGACGGTTTCTGTTCCAGCATTAATTTTTCATCTGATGATCAAAAAAATACTTATTAACAACCAAACCATTTAGGGTTTTTTTTTTGAGGCAGAAATCATTATTAACCTTCACATTCTATGTGTATAAGAACATGTTGTTGGAAGGTTGAANTTTAATGTGTCTAAGAATCTTTTAAATTACCCAGTGGAGCCAGACGCATTAAAAACCTGATTACAAGGCTGGAGGGATGGCTCAGCCATTAAAAGCACTGGCTGCTCTTCCAGAGGTCCTGAGTTCAATTCCCAGCAACCACATGGTGGCTCACAACATCTGTAATGAGATCTGGCGCCCTCTTCTAGCCTGCAGGCATACATGCAGACAGAATACTGTATACATAAGTAAANAAATCTTTTTTTAAAACATTAAAAATAAAAAATAAATAAATAAAAACCTGGTTACAAATAACATGTGCTTTTTCTTATGCTTCCAGTAACCTTTGCTTACTATTAAGGGGGGGTAATGCTATTTTAATGAAATAGATATTTCTTATTAGATACAAAAATGCTTAAGTAACAGTATTATAAATAATTGTATGCCAGTCATTAAAAACAACTTCACCAGCAAAAAGGCACCAAACACTCATGTTTCTACATACAGCATATTTGCTTTCTTGATTGTAAGTACTANGCACAAATACTTAATTGAACCTCTGTGCTTACACAGTTCAGATCCATACAGTAGTGAATGTGACAGACACAATTAAAAAAATAATAAACTTAGGACCAACACTGCATGACTATTTGTCTTCGAAAATAATGTGTATAAAACTCTACAAATAATTTCATGAAATTTCCTTAGTCAGAAACTAGTGAATATTAAACTTGAACCAATATCACAAGACACAGTACACCTCCTTTAAAATTACAAATTTCACTTTAAAATAACAAAAATATAAAACATAGGGGTTGGAGAAAAGGCTCAGCAGTTAAGGGTACTGGCTGCTCTTGCAGAGGACCCAGGTCCAGTTCCCAGAACCTACNTGATAACTCACTGTCTGTGACTCAAGTTCAGGGATCTAATGCACTCTTCTGGTCTCCTTGGTACCAGGCACACATATGGTGCACATACACACATTCAGGCAAATACTTACAAAATCAAGACAAGTAAGTATAACTGCCTCTATTCTACCATGTATATAATTACTCTCTTAGAGCTTATGAAAAAACAGCAATCTGCTAAAGTACTGATCATTATTCAAGACAAAAGTCTGTTGTTTTTTGTTTGTTTGTTTGTTTTAAGACAAGGTCTCTCTATGTAGTCCTTGGCTGTCCTGGAGCTCACAGGGAGCCTCCTGCCTCTGCCTCCCTAGTACTAGGATTGTAGGCATGTGCCACCATGCCTGGCTAAAAGTCTATTTTTACATGGCCTCAAAATATAGCAATGTATCACGTATCTATACCACCAGGAAAAAAATACAAAACTTCCTATTTCTTTCCATAATCAAGTAGAGCCCTTTATAGAGCTGTACCAGCTAGCTAAACTTGAACTACTAGAAAATACTGAAAAATTATTTTATAGAAAATAGCATATAAGGTTTTGCTTAGAGTAGTCCTCCCTCTAGCCCACTCCCATTCTTGGGAGTCTTTCTCCCGTCATAATCAACTGTCCCATTTCTAACCATGTGTTCCTGATGCAATCCTTTGCCCTGAGACACAGGAGCCTGGGATTGGTTGACTTCTGAACTCAGATCTGCAGCTCTGAACTAAGTATGTTTCCCCTGACACTCTGGGCTTTCTCACTGTTCCTCTAACCTTCACATCTAACTTAAATGGCATGACTTATTCTCCACCTCCCCTCTTCCTGGCAACTGTCAAGATTCACAGCATACAGGTAAAGTTTGTAATCCCAAAGCAAATCCCCATATGCTCCCTTTGTGCAAAATCCCATACTTGGGCACTCTGGCATAACTGACTTAGCATCCTAAAGGCCTATGTCTGTGTCTCCAACTCTGCAAGAGCATGAGATTCCATCTGACTTCTTTCCTACTGCCTATAATGTACTTTTAGAACGGGCTAAGAATCTAAACAAAACTCGAGACAGACCTAAAGGTNAAGACAAAAATATAAAATTTCCTACAACACAGGAAAGATTGAAATGGTCTTGGGTATGATGACGACTTGAACCCCATGGTGAAAGGAGAGAACTAACTCCCAAAAGTTGTCCTGTATTCACATACATACCCTTAGACACACAAATCATATATATACACATCATCTAACATACACATCACCAAAGATACACAGTTGTCAAGCACATGAAAAGATGTTCAATATCAGATGTCATTAGTAAAGTGAGAACCAACCATAAGACACCATCACACAGCTACCAGAATACAAGCACAAAACAGAGAAAACATTACATGCTTCCAAGGACAGGAAACAAACTTTCACTGCTAGTAGGTATACAACATGGTATTGCCACTTTGGGAATAGTTTGGCAGTTGTTTACAAAACTAAACACACCCTTACCAAATGATCCAGCGATTTCATCCTTGGTATTTATTTAAATGAACTAAAATGTATATTTAAACCAAAATCTGCATACAAGTTTATAGCAGCTTTGCTTATAACTACAAAAACTTAGAACCAATCCAAATATTTCTCAGTATACATAGACATTGAAAAAGTAGTGCTGTGGGATGTTGTTNTGTATGCTGTGAATATGTGTTGCTCTCATTGGTTGATAAATAAAGCTATATGGCCAATGGTGAGGCAGAGTAAGGTTAGGTGGTACATTCAAACTGAAGATNGAGGTGAAGAAGGGTGGAGTCACGGCAGATGCTTCGAGCCACCACCAAGAGAAGTAAGATGTGAAAGAATAGGTAATGCCACNAAGCCATGTGGCAAAACATAGATTAATAGGAATGAGTTAAGTTGTAAGAACTAGCTAGCAAGAAGCCTGAGCCATAGGCCATACAGTTTGTAATTAGTATTAAGCCTCTGAGTGATTATTTTATAAGCAGCTGCGGGACCGTGGGTGANAGAGATTCATCCAGAGAAACTTCTGGCTACATCTGGCGCCCAGACATGGTGGCAAGAGATCCACCTAAAACTTGAGAGAACTTAAGAAGAGATTCTAGAACAGGGCTAAGAGCAGCTTCCTAGTTTGTGTCTCTCATTAAGGGCCATAGTACAGAGATGCAACCACTAGTCGAGGCGGGCTTCAGCAGCAACATGGCAGGCTCCTTTAGTCTCTCATGGGCCACCACACAACAAGGCTTCCCTTAGCTGCCTGCAGGCTTGGGAGCACAGCCACAGGCTTAAAAACACAGACATANTACTTAACACTGCTTCCCAAAATTGGGGAGGTAAGCGTGAATCCTTGGTAACTGCACCATGGTGAAAAGCCAAGCAAGAAAGAGCCAGCAGCCAGGGCTGCCGCCACTTTTATCCTAGCCATGCAGCTTAATAGTTTAAAAACCTTTCCTGATCAGAAAAGGATTACAGATATAACACTATAAGAACAGAGTTAGATGGAAGAAACCCGTTTAGAGTATGTTTAAAAGTATATGTAGGCTTGAGAGAGAAAAAGAAAAAAGGGTAGAAAAAGTTTTTAAAAAAAGAAATAGAGTATTAAAAAATNTAATAAGCCACATAAAGATGGAAATTATACAAAGAGTCTGGATACTGCATATTACTGTGTTGTCTTTGGGATTTTCAACTGCAGAGAGACATTTGATTTTAGGGGCTACTAAGTTAAACCAGTATGTATATTTTAAAGGTATCTAGACTTCAAAATTTGGGTCTAAGGATATGTTGCTTTGGAAAAGAGGTTCTGCTTTTGTTTCCATAGAAGACGAGAATCTCTAGATGGCTTCCAGGCTAAAATGGTTTGATCAAGCAAGACCCCCTGAAAAATCTCCAATGAGAACAGATGGCCCACATGATCCAATATTTCAGAGTGCCTCTGTTGCAGTTTCCTCTGAGTTCTGCATCCAGAACAGCTTCAAGGCTGCTGGCTGAGATGATCCAGTCCCACAGACTACTCCAGTCAGGACTTGACCATAATCCTAAATTTTCTTTGGGTCCCCATAAGATTACCAGTGCTCCCCAATCAGCAGGAAGTAGCCTAGAAAATTANACCCACATTCCCAAAAAATGGATTATAGATGCTTGTCTTTGTTTAGAATGTTGGTTACAAATTGTTATGGATAAAGGTTAGGAAAAAAGCTGAACAAAGGAGTTTAGATTCAGGGTTTTTATTTTGAAAAAAAGAGGGGGAAATGCTGCNGGATAATGCTCTTATACAATGTAAAGATTTGTCACTCCTATTGGTTTAATAAAATGCTGATTGGCCAGTAGCCAGGCAGGAAGTGCAGACAAGGTGACCCAGACTAGGAGAAGGTTGGGAAGAGGAAAGGCAGAGACAGAGTCATGAGCCAGACACAGAGGAAGTAAGATGAGAATGATGAGAAAGTAAGATGAGAAAAGGTACCAAGCCACGTGGTTAAACATAGACAAGAATTATGGGTTAATTTAAGCATAAGAGCTAGTTAATTATAAGCGTGAGCAATAGGCCAAACAGTTTATAATTNATATAAGCCTCTGTGTGTTTATTTGGGACTGAACGGCTGTGGGACAAGGCAGGACAGAAACTTCGCCTACACAGTAGTAAAAGCAAATGAGATACCAAGTCATGAAAATCTATAGGTAGATTTTTTATGTATTATACATAATAAATCAAAGAAACCAATAAAAATGGCCACACACTTCAAATAATGGGAGAAGCAAAAGTACAGAAACAGGTGAGGGAAAAGTAACTGCCAAAAGGTTAGGATGGAAGGAAAGTTGAGACAGAGCAGAAGATGTTCAGGACAATGAAACTATTCTGATGGCAAAATGGTGGATACATGTCCATTTGTCCACCCAACAGAAGGTACAACACGCAGTAAACTCAACTTTGTGAACTTTTGAAGATAATGGCATATCAATTATAACCACCAGTCATAACCAATACACTACTCCAATGCAGAATGTTTATAGTAGAGGAAAATGTGCAAGCAAACTTATATTTTTGGTTTGTCTTTTCATTCCTCTCATTATTTCTGAGTATGTGTGACCATGCCACAGTTCACATGTGGAGGTCACAGACAACCTTGATGTGGGTTCCAGGAATCAAACTCAGATCACCAGGTTTATGCAGCAATGTACTTTTACCTACTGAGTCAATCTTGCTAGCCTTGGTTCAATTTTCTGTGACTCGAAAATTATGTGCTAGAAAGACAAGAAGGAAGGAAAATGGATAGATAACCTTGAATACACTATGAAGTACAAGCCAGACAAGGCGCTAAAGTAGGAGAAATCGGTTTAAAAGACACAATAACTCAGGCAAGAGACAATGATAGGCTAAACTCTTAACACTGGCCGTAGAAATAAAAGCATCCTAAAGTAAAATTCCAGTCTGTACCCAATCTACTAGAAACAGACATAAATCTTTTTGTATAGAAAAAGTCTTATGTGGTGACATATTGTGTATAGAGCCAGCCACTATATTAGACATAAAGGTCAGGCAGTGGTGGTACACAACCTTAATCCTATCACTTGAGATCTCATGCCTTTGCTTGGGAAGCACACACGCCTTTAATCCCAGGAAGTAATATGGCAGAGCAGAGAAAGGTATATAAGGGTGAGGAAACAGGAACTCACTCTCTGTAGGCTGAGGATTTTGCAGTGGTCAGAACTAGTGGCTGGCTGTTCTGCTTCTCTGATCTTTCAACTTTCACCCTGATATCTGGCTCCGGGTTTTTTATTAAAAGACCATCTAAGATTCAAACAACAGTCTTACTTTCCTAAATATAAAATTGTTTTGACAAAATACATGGTATCTAGGAAAAACTTGCAAAGTTCACATACAATGAGATTAAAGAATACCTAGTAATCTCCAAATTCTAAAATCTTTTTAAAATTTATCTTCACCAAGTACCTAGTTTTTTATACATAATATGAAATAATTAAATACTGTATCTTAGTGAAGGATTCATTTACGTTTTTAATGAATATAAATTATCAGTATGATGAAAGATTTAATTTCGTATCAGTTTATCACAATCCTTTTCTAAACTCTGAACACTGTAAAATAGGTAGTACATAAATGATCTATCATGGTGGTCATGTTTCTTTAAGAGACAATCAAAGACAGGACTTGTTGGGTAATGGAGGAATCAGCCTTACCTTTTTCTTCAGACTTGAGAGGAAAAACTTTCTTCTCTGCAGCTAACAGGTCAGGCTTTGGAGCTGGGACGTGGGAAAGAAAGAGAATACTAACTTAAAAATAATATACAAGAGGAGATTAAAAAGACGGTAATTTCTGGTACTCAATGAAACACCAGAATTTAGATTAATTTCTTCATCATATAAAATCTTCATACTTGGATTAACACCATTAATGCTCCTTGATTTGGCATGTTTATCTTATGGATGCACCTGTATTCATAAGATTGTATTTTATTTCAGCTGCAAAGCCATATAANAGGAATGGCATGCTTGTAGCACACCTGAAATTGAAGCACTCAGGAGGTAGAGGCAGATCATTAGTTTGAAGCTAACATGAGCTACCTAGTTATAGCTCAGGTTTNACCTTCAGCTACATAGTAAAATTCCATCTCAAGAAACCAAAATCAAACAAAAACCCAAAACAAAAGAAGTGCACAAAACCTCCAAACTGTATTTAGGTATCTAGGAATACTTTGTGTAAAGAAGCATTTGTTCAAAATAAACACAAATAAAAAAGTAGACTATGGAGCCAGGTGTCATGGCACACACTTCTAATCCCAGCACTGGGGAGGCAGAGGCAGGCAGATCTCTCTGAGTTAAGTCAGCCTGGTCTACATAATGAGTTCCAGACTAGCCAGAGCTATAGAGTGAGACCCTGACTCAAACAAATAACCAACTGAATGAATGAATGAATGAATGAATATTGNTTGATTGACTGATTGATTAAACAGAGTAGAGTAAGTGAGAGACTGATAACTCAGCACTTAAGAGAACTGCCTGTTCCTCCAGAAGACCCAGGGTTCAATTCTCGTACTAATGTGGCAGCTCTTAACAANCATCTTTAACTCTGGGCCTAGGGAGGATCTGGTGCCCTCTTCTGGCATCTGGAGGCACTGTATGCACATGGTGCACAGACATGCATGCAAGCAAAACNACCATATACATAATATTTTTTTAAAAATTTAAGTAGTATATTTCAGCCAAGTCATTCTAAAATAGGTTTAAACCTGATTAGTTGTAGTAATTCAGTATTCCTATTACTGAAGTATCCAAATTATTTCTAAGGTCCTTATTTTATTTTTGGAGACAGGGTCTAACNATATAGGCAGGCTGGCCTTGAATTTACAATCCTAAAAGTGCTGGAATTACAGATATTCAATCATCATGCTTGAGTAGGATCCTTATTTTATATCATTTGTACTTTTAAAAATAATGATGAATAATGCATGCAAACATTTCATTTTTCATAAATCTAAAATATTTTAATATTCATTTTAATTGGTTTTGCTAATAATAAAATTCAATGGTTTACATCAAACTAAACCCTATTATTTCATAACTTAAAAATATGAAAAGTAACAAACTAAACAATGCATTTTTCTACAAACCTGGACCCTTTACAGGAGGAGGTGGTTTCTTTGGTTTCTGAGAGGGGGGAGAAAAGTTAAAATTGATTAGCTATTTAAATAAAATAATCTAAATTATATTGTTTCTCATCTCATTCTTGCCTAGAATAATAAAATACTAAGAACATAAGAACTCTAGGAACGGTCACTGAAAAAAATATTATTACATTCAAACAAACAGATTCCTGGAGCAAAAGTCAGTCAGATACTTTAA